>CAOGCB010993384.1:0-10585 GCA_948266635.1 Cnidoscolus chayamansa | reverse complement strand
AAGAAAAAGAAAAGAAATGATGGGTGATACCGAGAAGGAACCCAATCATATGAAAAGAAAATGGAAACCGAACATGGGTGCATATCATGACTGCATCTAAATCATATAGTGAGACATTGCATAATGCAAGTGAGATTCATCATTATATTGAGTATGATAAGAGAATATGATGGCAATGAGTAATTTGATGATATGTGGTGTTGCTTAATGTGAAATCTCTATTTGTTGATACACTTATTCTATTCTGATGCTATGCATGCTATGCAAGTGTGTTTATAGCTTACTGAGATATATTCTCAGCGTTTATCTCTGATATAAACGCAGGTGAAAGCAACAAGAGTAAGCAAAAAGATCAGTAGACTTGATTGTGAAGATCTTGCAGAGGTAGATGTTGTAAATGCAATTTTTGTATTCTAATATTTTGCAATAAGTATCACTTGAGACTGAGACAGTAATGGTTTGTAAAGTAATTTAATTCCGCGGCGTGTCTTTTTAAAACTCTGATGTAATATTTTTATAACTGTTTTTATTTTTGTGAACTTGTGTTAATACAAATGTGGATGATTTTAGAATGTTTTATTTTAAAATGGTCAATGATTGTTGCAAATAATTTATTCTGGAAAATATTGAAAAAAAAAAATTTAACAGGTTTTTAGTGTGCTGCGATCCTAATTATCCCTTACAGGGTGATTAGTGATTTCCTGTAGAGAAAGTGGGGAATCATTGGTCATTCTGTGGGAGACATATCACGTGAGAGTGTGGTATGTTACATTTTAAACCTTAAAATGCCACTTCCTTTAGTGTTATCTTCATTTATATTTGTTTAAGAAAACGCCAATTGGATTTGCATTTTATTAAATAAACATTAGAGAGAAATAGTTTTAAAATTATTCTAATTGATAAATGATTTTTTAAAATATTATTTTAATGATAAATTTTATAAATATTGCATTTTAAATATTATTCAGTTTAGTTTAACAAAAAGTTTTCGTATTAAAATTATAAATTAAAAAAAACAAACAATTTAACCGCATGAATTTATTGTATAAATTAAATCGAATTATTTTAATTTAAATGTCGCTCATCCAAAGCTTCAATAACGTATATTTGAATTATTGAACTAAAATTAAATAGATTTATCTCTCTTAGTATTATTTAATTATTATATATCTGAATATTATTTAATTGATAAAATAAAATTGAGATTTAATTTATATAATTTAATAAAATTAACTATTAAATATTTATATTTTTAAAAATATATTAAATAATTTTTATCTTTATATCATTAATTATTTAATTTATTTTTGAGATTAAATAATTATTATTTTAAAATTATAAATATTAAATAATTAATAATTTTAAAATTATAAAATTATAAAAATTAAATAATTGTATATTAAAATAATAAAGTTATTTTAATTAATTTATATTAAATGATTTAAATAAATGAAAAAAATTAATAATTAAAAATATACATTAATTAATATATTTTTAAAATATAAAAATTAAATAATTAATTTAAATAATACTTAATTCCAAAAAAGAAGTACTTCTGTTAGACATCATCGCATCTTAGTCCGACAGCATATAAAATAATAAATTTTAATATGTAATGATTTTTCAATAAGAGAAATTCAAAATTCAGTATCTATAAAAAATATAATTAAAAAATAAAATTCTTATACTATTAAAATTTAAACAGTGATTTTTAATTTTAAATCTGTCTTCAAAGCAGTAACAGGCTAAATAATGCTTATTAGCATTAGCATAGTAACATTTTTACTAAAAAAAGAGGAAAAATAAAAAGAGGACAGCTGTTGACTTGGATGCTTTTCACTCTCTTTCTTCGCTCTTCCATCCAAAGCTCAGGCCTCGCTCCTCAGGCCACCCACCTGATCACCTCTAAGTTCCGTCTCTACTCCCTCAAACCCTAACTTATTCAAAATGACCACCACCGCACTCCTCCTCCTACTTCTCCTTGCTTCCACAACCTCAGCTCTAACCCCAGGCCTAGACACCTTCCTTTCCCAGCAATCTCACTTAGACCCAAAATCCACCAATGATTCCTTCCATTCTTTACCTTCCTCTCTCAAAAAATCTCTCTCTCTTTCCTCTCCTCATCCCCACATCCCTTCCCTCATATCTTCCCTTCTCTCCCTCTCTCTCCCTCTTTCCCTTCATATCCGTCTCGTTGGTTCCTCCTTCCCTCCTGATTCCTCCTCTCTCCTCACTTCCTTCCTTTCCGCTGCTCACACCTCTGATCACTTCCATGTTATCACCCCTGATCCTCCGCCTCACCAGCACTCCCATCGCCTAGCCGTCAAACATTCCCCCCACCTCGATATTTCCCACTCCGGTTCCGCCCTTTCCTCCCGTCTCTTCGAAGCCCTTAAATCGGCAATTTCCACCTCGCCTTCTTCGCTACATTCTCCTCTCCTCTCAATTCCTTATGATACTATTGATCAGATCATCAAGCAAGAATTTGAGAAGGAAAAACCTGTTCAAGGGATTTATATCTACTTGCTTTCTTTAGGTCCCCAATCCAGAAATTATGCTTATAGTTATACACCTGGAGATTCTTCTCCTGGATTCACCAAATGTTTGGGAACTATATGGACTGGAAAAGAGAGATATCTGTGGATTGATCTCTCCGCTGGACCTGTTGATTACGGGCCTGCTTTATCCGGAGATGGGGTTTTGCCTAGAGGGGAATTTCACCCTCTAGCAGCAATGCACGGGCGACCCAAGTCACAAAAGGCGCTGCTTGCAGACTTGGCTTCTTTGATTTGGAGTGCTTATCAGGTATTACTTGTACCCTCCTTAAGAATTCCCGTCCATTTTGATAGTTCTTTGATAGTTGAGTTCATACACGTTTATGGGTCTGAGGCTGAAAAGGATTCAAGTGGATTGGATTGGAAAGCTATTGAGAGGACATTCAGAGATGAGGCTGACGAGGGTGGGTTGTTGTTAGGAGACCAGTCTTTGGTATTTAGGAATTATGGAATTAAATATGCTGATTGTCCGATTTGTTCATTTTCCATTTCGAGGTCTATTAATTCCTACACGTCAAGGTTTTTGTTTGATAACTATACTTTGATTGTGAGTGAGTATGTGGACTCAAAAAGGTTGCATCAAATATTATCTGATTCTGCTGATGAATTTAGGAGGATGGCAGGAATCCCTGAGGAGGATTTTGGTAGAGTGCTTCCAGTTTATGTGTTTGATTTGGATTATAATACACTACTGTTGCTTGATCGGTATCACCAATCAGTTGCTTTTAGAGATATGGTTATTGCAGTTAGGACAAAGACAACACAGACTGTGAGTGATTATAGCTGCAATGGACGTCATGTATTTACACATACAAGAGAACTCGAGCGGCCGCTTGTTGGTTCAATTCTACAGAGCATGTGGGGAGTGTCACCGACCCATTTATTATGGAGTTCAAGGCATAATAATACTTTGGTGGATTATACTTGGAGTATCGGGCAGACACCATTTGGGCCTTTCTCAGAGATTTCATCACTTTCTTTTGTACAGAGGGATGCTGCAAGGAGAAATGCTCTTTTGACATCACTAAATTACAGTATAGCGAGTGCTATTGATGTCCTTGATTCTATAGCTGCGCATGGTGGTGAGAATAATCTCCTTAAACAAAGTCAGCATGTTGAGTTTATACAAAGATGGAACCTGTTCAAGTACAAGCTGGACAAAGCAGTTTCAGCAATGTCTCATTTGGACTTTGAGATGGCTTTATATTACTTGAGATCCTCAGACCATGATCTGTATGCCATTCATTCTCTTGTTTACCATGCATCCCAAGAATTAGAGGCGTCGCTACTTTGTTTCAAGGATCCACCATTTCCCTGGGGCTCAGTTTCAATATCTGCAATAGGTTTATTCGCGCTTTTTTATGTTTATGCCAAAAGAGACAAACTTTTTAGAAATAAAAGAAAGCAATTTTGATGCCTTCTAGAGGAATAGGTATTTGTATCATTTGAATGCAATACAAAAACATTCATGTCAGAGAAGAAAAGCTCAATTTCAGAATTTTTATGTTCAGTTTGCTTAAAATTCTTGCTGCAGTTTAACCTCTGAATTTTTCTATTATTTTGTTATTTCAATTCTATAATGCAAGTTCATGTCTTTCTATATGGATGTCTGTGGTAATGCAGTTTACTGGAGTTTGCTGTGTTATGGACTATGCTCTGCTTGGTTCACTCTTTTTGTCCAAGCATATTGGCTCCCTTTCATGGAGTTTGGGAAATGGACTTTTCTTTAACAGTTTTCAATTTTATACAATTCTGCTTTGTGTCTTCTAGTTGAAGATGCCGAATGTCAAATCTTTGAGAGTGGTAAGGAATTTAAAGTTCTCAAGTAAATAGTTTTGCTCCCTGAAATTTGTGTATGACAGACTCCCAGCTAAAGTTGACCATATGGGAAGCAATACTTGTTTTAGCTTACCTCTTCTAAGATGCGCGCCACTCCCCCCCCCCCCAAAATGAATTCTTGTTGGGTTTTAGAGCCATAATTCATAATGCATAGGTGGGATTCCTTCGAGGCTAGGCTTGGTAAATAAAATTATTCAAGTTTGAGGATATATCTTGTTCAATTCACTTGTCAATTGCATGTGCTTTACCTTTTCAGTGCCTTTTCTATTAAGTATTGCCTGTTGAGTTTCAATAGTAGGTATCTGACACTTCTTTGCACATTGGAAATTTTTCTTCATATTTTTTCTTTTAAGGGGAAGATATCTGTCAGAGTTGAACTTATGGTTTCATGCATTGTTTAGGCAAGCACTCAGTATAAAATTGTCTCATGAAGTGCGTTGCCAAATTTTTGAAAAGCATTAGTCTTTTTAGCAAAGCTATAGGTGCTTGTCATTGTGGAGGCAGCAGATATGATGAGTGGTGTGTTTGAAAGAGAACATAGCACAGATTAAATTTGATGGTTTTACTGAAAGCATGGAAGAGAGGAGCTTCAGTTAAATCTTAGGAACACATCTTCAAGCATTGAATAGGGAGACCTCGAATGTTGAAGTAATGGTGTCTGGGCATTATATGTGATGGGAAGCAAGTGGGTGTTTATGATGGGAACAGAGCCTGTATCAAAATCCTGTTCCAATCTCTGCTGCAGCCTGCAGGGGTTTGTCATTATCATAGTCATAGACAACCTAGTATTAGGGACAATAGCATTCTCTTATTAGAAAAAACAGTAATTAGAATTGCACTTCGGTTGTTATTGAAGCCTGTTTAGGTTATGTAGCTTTGAAAATGATAGTTGCTGGTAGTGAGAAATTTGACATCATTAAAAGGCTGAGCTATCTGGGGAATTGCCCATGCCATTTATGCTGAATGCCATGAACTTTAGGATGTCCATTGATGCATGTTTGAGAAGACGTTTCCCAGTTGTTTAGTCAATTTGGAAGGGTAGGAACTGAGATGTCAGTTGAATTTATCAAAGATCAGGTAATGTTTTGTTGATGTTATCTTGATGAAAATGTGAGGGCAAGCGCTGAAAGTGATCTTATCAGTTTCAAATGTAGCTAGAAAGCTTTGTAAATAGAGGGCAAACATGGTTGAATGCACTATTTGTTCTGCTGGAATCCATGCAAGAGGCTCTTATAGATTAGAATAGCTCAGAGAGCCAAATTAGCTGCAGCCTATAACACTTCAGTAGCTTCAGCTTGCCTAGCTTAAGGGGACAAGGATAATAATCTTATTAATAAGGTCTAATCGAACAACTAGAAGATATATGTATTTTTAGTAAAATAACTAGTCATAACAATCTAATTTTCTGAATAAATAAAATGTATTTCTTAGTAATATTCTCTAAGTATCTCTCCAGAATAATAAATTCCTAATGTAAATTTGAACTTCCAAAATTCTATAATTAATATAAATGTTAAGTTGACTCAATTCTTCCAAAACTGTATCAACTAAACTATTCACTGTTGGGTGCGTTGGTTTTGAGGGCAATGGAGTAAAAAGATAAACATGTAATGTATTACTCCGTATTGACCATGTACGAGAGACCTAACCTTTTAGGTTTCTTGTTAGGTGAAAGAGTTATAATCTTGATAGCTTGTGATTCTATTCTCGGATATGCCATGTTTATCCTGGACCAATGTACTTGAGAGTGAATGCTATAGTTCAGTTTGATTCACTTGAAGTGAGTCATGGTTTATTAAGATTGTTCAACTGAGACTACTACTGGATTCTCCTTCTGCCCTCTCTATATTTTGCAAACTCAATCCAGCAACAAGAGTTTTAATCTCATCAAAAGCTTGTTGATTTCTACTTTCAGTTTCCTTACTCAATTGATCTGGACGAGTTTCCAAATCATGAGATTGTGTTCCCTTAGCCATTCTAAGGATGGTCAAGCTTTGATACCAATGATATGTGAATTCAAAATTTTAAGAAATAGGATAGAAGATTAAGCAGAGAAGCAGGATAAGAACAAAGAAAGGAAAAGTTCAAAGGAAGACTAGGAGAGCTTCAAGCATGACCCCCAAAGCATGCTTTACAAATCTGTTTTTATCATTCCTGAATTACAAAACAACTCAGTCTGCGTTTGTTTTGCTCTCTGGATTGAATACGAATTGTTCCTCTTTGATTTCATATTCAGTAATAGTTGTCCCTTTCTTACTCTTCCCATGCCAATTCTTCCTGGAAATGTGATGTTCTTGGAAGAAATTCTGCCATGCAGTATCCATAAGCGCAGGAAGAAAAATCTTATTTCTTCATAAGCCAAAACCTTGTTTACAAATGGGAACAAAACCAAAGAGGAAAGGACAAAAACAAAAGAAGTCTTGCATATTAACAAATGCAGCTATAATTCACAAATACAGAAAGCACTGCAGATTTTTAAGCACCTGCAATTAGCAAAATGGAGGAATTTACAGATTGCTGTATCATGTTGACAATACTTTTCTGTTCAAAAAACGAAGTGAAGATCTCTTTCTTGCAAGTTTAAGCTTTCTTTGTTGGAGTATGCAAATGGGATATCGCCAATTCCATCATAAAATATCCCACCAAACTCATCATCGCTGCCTATCTGTGGTTGGTTTTTTGTCTCTTCCCCATCATTTTCATCCTCAGAGACAATGGAATTCTTCTCAACTAATTCTCTAAATATTGAAGATCGGAAGAGGAGGCTAAGGGCAGTGGGTGATGAAGCCTTGTTACAAGGGCTAACAGGGATATTTTTTTGGAAAACCTCTTGTGTTTTAGGAGAGTTCAGGTAATCTGAACTGAACTGAATTGTGTGGAGGAATGAAGGTTTAGATTCTTCACTTGCAGTGTAGCTATTAGTGGATGGTAACATCTGAGGATCTATAAATGTCTCTGTTTCATTTGCTGCAACTTTGGCAGCTACTCCTGGCTTTAACCATCTGATGTAAGTGCTCAAATCAAAGTTAGTCACTGCATTAATCCCTCTATACTCAATTGCAGCTATGTCGTAGGCGCGAGCAGCCTCCTCTTGTGTGCCTGAGATGAAACACTAAGTTATTGTTTCTTGTATCTCTGTTTGGCTTTGGCATATGTGTGTCAAGTTTCATACAAGCCCAGATGTCCATTACAAGAACTTATAAGAATTGAGTTAAGTCTAACATACTGTAGGTGCCGAGGTAAAGGTATTTGTTTCCAAAAACTCTTCCTATTCTTGCTTCCCATCTCCCATTGTGGTGATGCCTGCATAGAAAAGAACTGTTAAGAAGTTGCTATCCATTTTTGATATTTGAGAATTCAATTTATCAAGTCAAGAAGAAACTCACCTTGCCACTCCCCTGTACTTGGACACCCCTCTTGAAAAGCCACTGCTCTTTCTGCAGCAAGAAAAATTCCGAGAATGTTAGAGAAAGCAGACATAGATTACTATCACCACAAAGGTGCATGCATGGTATATGAAACCTTACCTTCTCAAAGAAGCCAAATATTCCTCTTTCGTTACCATTAGCATTATCTCAATCTCTTTCTCATAATCTGATATCTGCAGAATTGAATCCAAGATGTCAAATATGCAATTTGTTTTGTGCAACTCTCTGATATGAGTTTCACTTATTTATGAATTCACAGAGTACCGGAAAATTGGTAAAAGTTGATGTTCCCCAATACTTCAATGCAGCTAAATCATATGCTCTTGCTGCAGATTCTTCTTCATCATAAGCTCCTGATAAATTCAAGATAATTTAGTCACTATGTCCATGAAGTAGATACATATCTAAAGAGCCTGAACTAAGTACTTGTTAAGGGTACTCACCAAGGTAAACTGTTGAGTCCCCAGAATCAGTTTCCAAGCACAATCGTGTTCGTGATCATAAATTAAATAAAATATGAGAACTTGGAAATGAAACTAAAATGGAAAAGTTCAAGAAAAGTTAAACAATATAGAATTATCAACCTTGTTTTCCTTTCTTCTTCTGTGTTACATTCCAAGAGAGCTTATCCCACAGGTGAGCTTCAAATCTACCAGTCCATCTATGTCTGTTCAACATGTACTTTATCTATGTCAGTGACTCATCAATTAGAAGGAGAGGTTACGTAAATTATATATAGTCCGATAAAGATTTCTTCTAGTGACCTGCTAACACCGCGAAATCTTGAACTTCTTTTCACAGCAGTAGTAGCAGAAGCTTGATCAGTTTGTTGCTGTGGCAGCTGCTGGTTCTGATTTCCATCACCCGCAAGTGCACCTGCAGATGGATCTCTTCGCCTTCTTTTGACATGAGCTGACTGTGTTTCACCTTCTACCTTGCAGATGCGACGCCTTCCATGGTTTTCTTCATTCTTAACCATTACCATGTCCATGTTTTGATTCATTCTTGGGATCTTTTTCCTTCTTTCTTTCTTTCTTTCTGTGGTCTGTCTTCCTTTGGTTGCTTACAACTGCTGATGATTTTAAGAATATGTGTGTATATAATATGTGTGCTTCTTTTGGCCTTTACTGTTTTTTGTTTGTTTTTGCACAACAACTATTTTCCATGGTCAAAAACAAAGGTGACGATGATTTCAAAGCAAAGTATGCAAAAATGATGTCCCTGTTCTGTTTCCAGGCCATGGTTTTTTCTTTGTTTCTTTGTTTTTTCCGGTTTGCTTGATTCACTTACTGCAGCTGGTTGGATGCTTGTGGTAACGGATCAACAGGTTGTTTTTTTTTTTTTTTTAAAAAAATACTAGTTAATCCCTACTTAATTCATACATTTTAAAAAATATAGTATATATATGTTCTTGTATTCATCGCCTGGCCGAGTTTTTCCCATTCTGATCTGTGGATGGACTTGTATCATCATCATCATCACTTTACATTGATTTCTGAATTATTTACGTTGTTTCCTATGGAATAGGCTGATAAAATATTCCTGGAACAAGTATCAACAGTCACTTGGAGGAATCGCCACCTTACTGATTTCTTCTTCTCGTAATGCAAGTAGTTTAAGTAAGCAAAACCAGAACAGTTGTTATAGTTTATGATTGCTTAAAGAAATGGGAAACTTAGCTTTCATGCATCTTCCTGGCGAAGCCTAAAGCTGAGATGGTAGTTTGGATTTATTTGGTTGATTCTGTCAACTCACAGTTAATGCAACAATCCCTTATTCTATGACTTTACACTTCCATCAAACAAAATGCTCTCTATTGTCTTTATTTACTGTTTTATAGAAGGAAAAACTAGACCAAGATTGCATAGTTCATGTTTTTGTTTTCTTTAAGAAAGATTGGCTTATGACAGAGATAGAGAGAGAGAGATTGCTGATGGGTGCCACTTGCTTGGTGCTTCCTAGTTCTTCTTTAGTTGATAAAAGTATAATATACGTTCTCATGTATCAATTGCTCAGTATTCAATGGCTTTTTAGAAAATGGGTAATTTTCTAGCATAATTTACTTAGATGGTTAATGGGTTTTAGCGGAGAGGTTCAAACTCGAGATCTCACTTACTTTTTATCGTTATTTACATCTTAATTGATGAAAAAAAAATTGTTTTGATATATTAATTACTTATTTAATAGACTATAAATCCGAATTTCCCATTCTAATCTCTTAATAAAAAATTGATAATTCATTGTCATTAATGATTAGTTTCATGCTGAAAGAAATACAAGAAAATATCACAAGATATGATCAAACTATAACAAAGATGAAAACTCATACTAAAGGAACAACAGCAATTATCTAAAGATGAAACTCTTTTGTATAGAAGCTGAAAATTTAAAGAATACTTTGATTTTAATCCCTATATTTCGATCAAATTTTACACGTTCAAATTTCGCTAAAATTATACTCAATTGAAAAGCTTAAATAATATATGTTGTTCGTAAGAGGGGGGTGAATTGAACTTTTATAATTTTTCGACACGTGTTTTTATGTCTTAAAAAAATTATGACTAAGTTCTACTAGATTTATCTATGTGAGTATGCAAATCTTCTTGGAGAAATAAATTTCCCTAAATTTGGCTCAACTAGCACAATAACATTTTCTTTAAGTCAAATTCAATTCATTTTAATATATTCAATATTAGAGCATAAATGATAAAAACTCTATATATTGAATCAATGTAAAGTATTAAAACTCATAAACACAATAAA
>CAOGCB010992438.1:0-21011 GCA_948266635.1 Cnidoscolus chayamansa | reverse complement strand
TATTTAAATATATTATAGATGGTATGAACTATTTATTTTAATTAAATTTATTAAATAATTAAGTTTCATTTAAAATAGTAATATTGTAATATTAAATATCTATTTATAAAGTATAAAATCATCCCATTCATTTTATTCTGTATAAATATAAATAAATTTAATTGATTTATAAATATTTGAATTTAAATAATAGTTGTGTAGATATTAATAGTATATTTAGATAATATTATTTAATTTTAATTTATTTTAATATGTTAAATGGATTCTTTATAACACTAAAATGATTATTTATTTAAATAGATTTAATGTGTAGCATTATATTATATGATATAATAATGACTTAATTATTTAAATGGATTACATGAGTTAACTCATGTAACCTGTTTAATAAATATGACAGGTGTTGTCCCAATTATATGTGACCAAAAGGTGGTGAATTTGTCACTTTTTGACTTTTCTCAATTTTTCAAGTTATTACTATAAATTTATAGAAAAAATTATGGCTGAGTGCTTCTAATATTCTTTTCTACTTAAACTAATATGCATAATTTTGATTGATTCAAGATTGTAAAATGTATGTAAAATTAGTTAGCTAATTTTTGCATGTAAATTGGTTACTGTTCATGTTACTGTTCACACTAAAATTAGCTAAGTGCTCAGGTTTGCTAATTTTGGTATCTACCTTAATGAATTCTCAATGCAATCAACTAAGCACCAATAGGTATCATTCAATAAGTTCAATACACATTTATAAGTAATCTAACTCAAGAGATTAGGGAAGAGAAAATTCAAACACTGGAATTTATAGTGGTTCGGTAAAACGGCGTACATCTATTCTTCTCAAGCTTTCTCTTGAGATTTTTCGCTTTACTATCTATCTCTTTTAATAGGCAAAAGATGAACCGTTTATAATCCTCCAAACTTCCCAATTGTTTAGAAAATCTTTACATGTTTGATGTCTTTTCAAACTTCTTTAAGCTTGCAAGGTATTTAATGACCTCTTCTAAGTGATGTACCCTCATTTAGACTAATCATCAAAATGAATTTAATGTTTGTAAAGAATTACTCTCTTTCAACAGATTACAATTGAATGCTAAAAGAAGAGAGATAAGTTTTGCAAACGAAGCTCAAAGTTTTATTGTGAAAGCTATGAAATAAATGCTTTTTGAATGCTCAAGAATGTATCACTTTTTTTATTAACAAAAAATTGAAGTAAATGCATGCTTATATATGTGTGTTTGTATTCTGAAATTTTTAGCACAAAAGGACAACCAATGGCTAGTTTTTTAGCCGTTGCAACTCTGCAGATTGTGTAGCAATCTGCACAGTCAGAGTGTTAGTCAATCATTTTGTTAAGCTCAGTCCAAAATTATCTAGTTAAAAATGTTTTGAACTAGAAAGTAGTTAGCTAATTTTGAAAACATTGCATGCTAATTTTTAAAAGTAGTTCGCTAATTTTATATTTCTGTCAATACTGAAAATGACTAATTCTAAAATTAGTTAATTAATTTTAACCCTTTAGTTAAAATTAGATATCTAATTTTAGCTCACTTTAAACTCGATTTTTCTTGACTTTGAAAGCATGTTTTCAAAAACAGTTCGAAAAACCTTTTATGAATGAGAAATCATTGGCAAATCAAGGTCTCACTTCTCTTACATTATTTTTTCCTACATTCTCATGTCTTTATCTTGTCTTTCTTTTGGTCTTCACGATATTTCTTTATTTTCGTGATATTCTCTTTTCTACTTCTTCTTTCTTTTGACTTGCTTTCTCTATTTGATTTGAAATTCTTAAAAATCTGTTAGCACATTTCATTAAGTTTTGTTATCATCAAAACAAATTTTCTTCTTATGGGGTCAATAATCTCTCCCGTTTTATGTGACAAAACTCAATGCTCACAATGAGAAATCTATAGCATTATCGTATACATATTTACATAATTGAGTAAAAAGATAATATACTCTTTAAAAGAATTCTCCCTGAGTTTATGCTGGATAATTTTTAGCTCCCGCTGAAGCATAAATTTCTGTTCATTTATGATTTTAATTAGTTTACATAGCATCATGGATCAAGATAGAATCATGTCACACAAATTCGTTTATAGATGAGCAATTTGCAATTTACAATTTACAATTTTTTTTCTTGTCATTTTAGTTGCTCATTATAACACATAAGAATGACACATCAATTCAATGATCATAAACATCAATCCAAAATCTCATAAGACTCATAAGAATTTTCCAAAATGATGCACATTGATATGCAATTGAAAGTTTAACATTCAGTTCATTACATATATTTTAAATATTCAACATATAGATTAATTCCTAAATATTTCTCCTAAATACCATATTCTTCTCTCCCTTTTTGTCCACCATCAAAAAGTAATTGGGGTGGAAAAGAAACATAAAAAAGAAGTTGGAGACTAATTGTTCAGAGAATAATTAAAAAGATTTGGCAAATATTTAGATATTAAAGGGCTTGGTAGCACTTCTAGTTGCTCCAGGTTTGACTGTTATGGTGCAAGACCATGTCTTGCACTCCTTCTTAGAGGTGCAGTAATCATGGAGGGAACTGGTAGCTTGGGCTTTTTGAAGGAGGATGAAGGCACTGGTGGCGGTGCAGAATTTGCAGGAACATGAACTTCAGGAATCTCTGGAATTTCAGGAATAGGAGGCATTGCTACTGTCTCAAGGGATGAACCATTTACTTTCCTGGTCTTCCCATCAAGTTCTTTCTCAGTTGTGGGTTCATCCTGACCTTCACAAGGTCTTGAGGCTTCCTCCTAAGTGCTCTATTGTTCTTTTTCCTTCTCTAGATACTCCTATTGTACTGTGTTGATGGTCATTGCAAGTACCATCTCAAGCTTTTCAATTCTTCTTAAATGAAGTATGAATTCTGCACCAGTTTGATCCTTCTGTTTTGCAGCTTCTGTTTGGAGTTTCAGAGCAATATCTAGAGTTTCCATAACAACATTAGTTGTGCTCTTAATAGTGTTCAACATTCTTCATGCCTGTTGTGCATGGTTTTTCCCTCTCTTTCTGTTTCCATATGTTCAGTTTCTTCCTTTTCTCCCTCATATTCTTCATTAATTTTCTTAAAATTTCTCTTTGGCTCCCTTTCCCTAGAACTGTAAGTTTCCTTTATCACCGACAGTTGAGTCCCCAATTTTTTATTTTGCAAATCAATTCCTAATTTTTCAAAAAATGGGGTAAGAAACATTCTATAGGGCAATTTTCTTACTGTTGAGCTTCCAAGAATGGATTTGAAAATAAGGAAGGCTAGGTTAAGAGGTTTCTTCTGGATTAAGTACCACAAAGTGCACCAATAGAGTTTGTTAAAATAGGAATGGCTCCCTGTTCGTGGTGAAAGAAAGTAGACGATGATTGAGTGAAGGATTTTATTTTTTGAGGAAAGTGGTTGCTTCCCTGATTTGGTATTCCTAGGGCTTCACTAAAGGTTTAGATAGACACAAAAAATTTATTTCCTTTTAAACTGACACTAAATTTCTCTTCATTTTCAGTACTAGTTAGGGTTTGGTAAAATTCCTAGATAAGCTATGGGTAATAATTTTTCTTTATTCTCACTAAACTTTCCTAACCCTGTGCTTGAAATAAATCCATTAATTCGAACTCAAGCCTTCAAAAGCATTCCAGAATATGTACCTGGGCGTAAAAATAGTTCTCATGATTGCATGCTGGTAAGAAGTTTTTGCCTTTTTGGTTGACGGTTTTGCAGTTTCAAAAATGGAGATACCTTTGTTGGGTCTCTTGAGACTCTCCAAAGGGATATCAGACTCAAATGACTTTGAGGGACTTGAGTAGTACATTTCTCCTTTTCCTTTCATAGCAAGCTTCTTGATTCTAACCATGATTTATTGATGGCTTTTAGGAGGATGAGAATGGAAGCAGTCGAGAGAGTGAGAGAAAATATGAAATTAGAGAGATGTGTCGTTTAGAGTTCAGGATGGTTCTTTAATAGAAAAGATTTCATTCCCGCTTGAATGAGTATTTAGAAATTTCAAAATTGTCCCTCTATTTCAAGTTTTTTAGAGAGGTAGAATAGGGGTACTTAAGTCATTTATATGTCACTTATTAGAGTGCTCGGTTTCTCATTACTTTATGAATTTAATAGCTTGCTAATTTTGAAATTTGCTTTGCTAATTTTAAGATTCGCTTCTCTAATTTTGAAATAAGTTTGACTATTTTTGATAAATTTAGTTAGCTAATTTTGTTATGACTTTCAGTAAGCTAGCTAATTTTTAGATATCTTCTTGTCATTCTACTTTTACTTCATAAACATCGCTTTTAACAATTTTCAAGAATTTCTACACTAATCTATGAGTCACAATATTATAATTATTCAGAATTTGTTTTAATTTAAGAAAGTTGTACAAATAAAAAAAATTCTAACTTAATCTATATCACTTGATTCAGTCATTCCTAGTTCTCTCTTAATTCTAGAAAATGTTTCTTCATTCAAAGGTTTGGTGAATATATCATCAAGTTGATTTTTTATTTTCACAAATTCTAGTCTAATATCTCCATTTTGTACATGGTCTCTTATGAAATGATATCTGATTTCAATGTGTTTAGTTCTAAAGTGTCGCACAAGATTTTTTGACAGATTTATAGCACTTGTGTTATCACATCTAACTGGTATGCAACTTTCTTTAATTTCATAATCCTCTAATTGTTGCTTCATCCATAGAATTTGAGCAACACAACTTCCTACTACAACATATTCAGCTTTAGCAGTTGACAAGGCAACAAAGGATTATTTCTTACTATGCCAAGAAACTAGAGCATAACCAAGAAATTGACAGGTTCTTGAGGTGCTTTTTCTATCTAGTCCACTTTCTGCAAAGTTTGAATCACTGTATCTTGTCAGTTTTATGTTTTCTCCTTTAGGATACCATAGACCTATTGAAATTTTGCCAATAAGATATCTAAATATTCTCTTAACTGCAGTAAGATATGATTCTTTCAGATTTGATTGAAATCTAGCACATAAGCACACATTGAAGTGAATATCTAGTCTAGAAGTAGTTAAATAAAGAAGAGATCTAATCATACCTTTGTACATTCTTTGATCAACTTCTTTACCATTCTCATGCTTGTCCAGTTTGATGTTGGTGTTCATAGAAGTGCCTACGCTTTTCATTTCCTCTATTTTAAACTTCTTCAGCATGTCTCTGATATACTTTGACTAGTTAATGAAAATTCCTTCATTCATTTGCTTAATTTACAGTCCAAGGAAGTAGGTGAGCTCTCCCATTAGGCTCATCTCAAACTCATTCTGCATTATCTTTGAGAATTTCTTGGAAAGAGACTCATTAGTAGCACCAAATATTATATCATCAATATAAATTTGCACAATTAAAATATCATGCTTGTGATTCTTTACAAATAATGTAGTATCTACTTTTCCTCTTCTGAATTAATTTTTCAGCAAAATTTGCTAAGTCTCTCATACTAAGCTATAGGAGCTTGTTTCAGTCCGTAGAGTGCTTTGTCAAGTTTGAATACATAATTTGGGTGTACAACATCTTCAAAACCAAGAGGTTGAGCCAAATAGACTTCCTCCTCTATGTATCTATTTAAAAATGCACTTTTGATGTCCATTTGATATAACAGAGATTTTTTGTGACATGCATATGCACATAGCATTCTAATTGCTTCTATTCTAGCTACTGGTGCAAAAGTTTCATCAAAATCAATTCCTTCTTCTTGGTTGTAACCTTGTGCAACTAACCTATCTTTATTTCTGGTTACATTTCCAAGTTCATCAATTTTATTTCTGAATACCCATTTGTTCTAATAATTGAGCAGTTTCTGGATTTAGGAACTAACCTCCACATCTTGTTCCTTTCAAATTGGTTGAGTTCCTCTTGCATAGCAAGAATTCAGGATTCATCATATTGAGCTTCTTCAAATGTTTTTGGTTATAAGAGTGAAACAAATGCAACATTTCCGTGGAACTTTTGAAGTTGACTTCTAGTCATTACTCTTTAAGATGGTTCTTTTAGGATGTCTTATTAGGATGATCTTTATGAAACCTTCATTCTTGAGAAAGGTCACTGTGATGTGGTTCATCTAGTTCCAGTTCTGTTAAGTTAGGTTCTTGATCTTGTATGTTTTCTATAGGTGTTTGACAATTTGAATTCAAGTTTTCTCTTGCTACAATATCTTTAGAGCTAATTTCATTTTCTTCATCCCTATTTAAATTTAACTTGCTAAAAATCTCTTCTATTTCTTCATCAACTAAATCTTTCCTTTCTAAAGTGGGATTTGTTTCACCAAAGACAACATTCACAGATTCTTCAACAGTCAAACTTTTTCTGTTAAATACCTTATACGCTCTACTATTTGTAGAGTATCCTAGAAATATTCCTTCCACTACTTTGACATCAAATTTCTTCAAATTTTCTCTATTATTTATAATGTAACACTTACAGCCAAAGACTTGGAAATGAGATACATTTGGTTGCTTTCCTTTCCATAATTCATAAGGAGTTTTCTTCAAGATTGCTCTAATAGTAACTTTGTTTACTATGTAGTAAGCTGTGCTTACAACCTCTACCCAAAAATACTTAGGAAGGTTATTTTCATTGAGCATGGTCTTGCCATTTCCTGCAAAGTTCTTATTTTCCTTTCAACCACTTCATTATGTTAAGGGGTCCTAGGAGCAGAAAATGAATGAAAAATCCTTCTTTAGAGCAATATTCATCAAATAGATTATTTTCAAACTCCTTTCCATGATCACTCCTAAGTGAGATGATATTAAGCTCTTTTTCATTTTTAACGTTTCTACAGAATTTTTCAAATATGTTAAATGTTTCATCTTTATAAGAGAGAAAGAACACCCAAGTATATCTTGAGTAGTCATCCACAATCACAAAGGCATAAGCCTTACCTCCTAGACTCATTGGGGTGATAGGTCCAAATAGGTCTAAATGTAACAGTTCTAGTATTCTTGAAGATGTGACAATATTTTTAGGTTTAAAACTAGTTCTTGTTTGTTTTCCTAGAGAGCAAGCTTTGCAGGGATGATCTTTTTCAAAATTTAGCTTGGGCAGTACCCTAACTAGATTCTTTTTAGATATTTTAGAGATTAAGTGCATACTTGCATATCCAAGTTTCCTGTGCCATAGCTAGCTATTTTCATTTAAGGTAACTAGATTTTTTTCACTCATTGAAAGTAGTCTAAATCTTGCATATATACATTCTCATGTCTAGGAGCTATAAACAATATATGATCATTTAAATCCACAATTTCACAATGAGTGGTGAAAAAGGTTACCTTAAAACCTTTGTCACAAAGTTGACTTACACTGAGAAGATTAAATTTTATTCATTTAACTAAGGCAACATTTTCAATACATGGTTGATGACCAATTACTCCATTTTCAGTTATTTAGGCTCTACCTTTGTCGCCAAATCTAACATATCCTTCATTTTTCAGGGTGAGTTTGAAGAAATTGTCTTTTTCTCCTATCATGTGTCTTGAACATCCACTATCAATGCACCATTTTCTATAATCCTCTTTATTCCTAAAGCATACATGCTAAACATTTTATCAGATTTTAGGTACCCAAGTCTTTTTGGGTCTTGAAAGTTATAACTATTAGGTATGGATCCTTTAGGTACCCAAATCATTTTTTACCTTTAAGGATCTTCTTTTAATAGGGCATGAATGAATCAATGACCAGCTTTATTGCAGTAAAAACATGTAACAGTAGGCAAATAAGATGAGGTTGCTCTAATAAAGTAGTATCTGTATTTGTTTTGTTTAGACATACTCCTAAATCCTATTCCAGATCTTTCACTTGACATTCTCTGTGACCCTAGAAGAAGGTCTAGATTATGTTTTCCTTTTGTAAATCTAGACAAATCATTAGTCAATGTCTTTACATGTTTCTCAAGATTTTGATTTTTCTTAAGAAGCATTTCACAGTTTTTGCTCGACTTTTCCATACTAATTTTTTGTTCACTAAGCAGACCTAGTTGAATTCTGTCCTTTTGAACTTTTGTCAAAGAATTTAGCTCAAGCTTTAGTGTCTCATTTTTTTATTTTAGATTACTACATTTTTTCTTGTAGTTTTTGTATTCATCGTAGACTCTAGCAGAAGCAATTTCTAATTCTTCTACATTTGGAGAGTCAGAATCAGTTACCTCATGACTAGCTCTAATTGAAGCTTTAGAGAGCTCTTCAAATGCCATTCCATAGATTTTATCATCTTCTCTTTCATCTTCTATGGAGCTTGTATCTGAAGCAGTCCATACAGCAACTAAAACTCTTTTTCCTTTGTCTTTTTTGCTCATTTTCTTCTTCAATCTTGGATAGTTAGGCCTGATGTGTGCTGGCCTATTGCACTCATAACAAACTAACTCTTTCAATTCTTTTGTAGCAGAAAAAGTTGCATCTTCTTTTGGAATATATTTCTTGGCAAACTTTTTGTATCTTTTTCCTCCTTTCTTGAATGCCCTTCTGAATCTTTTGGCTAGCGTAGCCATTTCCTCATCATCACTGGAGTAGCTTGAAGAATCATATTGTCCAAACTTTAAGGCAATTGATTTGAATTTCTCTTCTGCTACTTTATCTACCTTTAAGGCTATACTTTTTCTTTTTCTAAAGAGTCCTTCTTGAATATTATCTCGTGAGCAATTAGTGATCTAATTATCCTAGGTGAATCTTGAGAAGTCTTTGGTATCAAATATAACTATAGTTTTGGCTTCCCAAGACTGTGATAGTGACCTTATGATCGTTTTTACAAGCTCTTCTTCATTAAATCTTTTTCCCAATGCTTTCAGAAGATTGACTAAATTAGTGAATCTGGTACTCATATCTGCAATCGATTCTCCTGGTTTCATCTCAAATAATTCATTATCTCTTAGCAACATATTGGCTTTAGACTCCTTGACTTGATTTGTACCTTCATGTGTAACTTCAAGTTTGTCCCATATTTCTTTTGCTGAATCACAGTCAGAGACTTGATTACATTCATTTAAATGCATAATGTAAAATGTTTATAGCCTTAACATTTACTAAAAATTTTCTCCAATCACTATTATCATATTCTGCTTATGTTTTTAAAAAACAAGCTTTATTTTCTTCAGTTTTCATAAGAATGAAAGGACCATTTTGTATAATTCTCCATGCATCAATATCTATAGATTGGATAAAATTTCTCATTCTTGTTATCCAGAAGGAGTAATTTGAATAATTAAACAAGGGTGGTCTAGTGATAGAGTGACATTCTGCTAAGGGTGTCGGAACTCCTGCATTATTTCAAGTACTAGCCATTTTAGGATCTCTCTAATGTTATTAGACCTTGAGCAGTACAGTTAGGCTCTGATACCAATTTGTTGTCCAAAGTATATGTGACCAAGAGGGGGGGTGAATTGGTCACTTTTTGACTTTTCTCAATTTTTCAAGTTATTGCTCTAAACTTATAGGAAAAATTGTGGCTGAGTGCTTCAATTTTTCAAGTTATTGCTCTACTCAAAT
Source organism: Cnidoscolus chayamansa (assembly GCA_948266635.1). NCBI lineage: Eukaryota > Viridiplantae > Streptophyta > Magnoliopsida > Malpighiales > Euphorbiaceae > Cnidoscolus > Cnidoscolus chayamansa. Next base: position 11,500 of record CAOGCB010992438.1, on the reverse strand, counting down.
TGATATGGATAATTTTGATTGATTCAAGATTGCAAAATGTAAAATTAACTAGCTAATTTTTGCGTGTGAATTGGTTACTGTTCACGCTAAAATTAGCTAAGTGCTCAGGTTTGCTAATTTTGGTATCTACCTTAATGAATTCTCAATGCAATCAAGCAAGCACCGATAGGTATCATTCAGTAAGTTCAACACACATTCATAACTAATCTAACTCAAGAGATTAGGTAAGAGAAAATTCAAACACTAGAATTTATAGTGGTTCGTCAAAACGGCCTACACTCTTCTCAAGCTTCATCTTAAGATCTTTCGCTTTACTATCTATCTCTTTTAACAAGCAAGAGATGAACCGTTTACAATCCTCCAAGCTTCCTAGGTGCTTAGAAAACCTTTACAAGTTTGATGTCTCTTCAAACTTCTTTAAGCTTGCAAGGTACTTAATGACCTCTTCCAAGTGATGTACCCTCACTTAGACTAATCCTCAAAATGAATTTAATGTTTGTAAAGAATCACTCTCTTTCAACAGATTATAATTGAATACTTAAAGAAGAGAGAGAAGATTTGCAAATGAAGCTCAAAGTTATGTTATGAAAGCTATGAAATAAACGCTCTTCGAATGATAAAGAATGTCTCACTTTTTTTATTAACCAAAAATTGAAATGCATGCTTATATAGGTGTGTTTATGTTTTGAAATTTTCAGCACAAAAGGACAATCAACGGCTAGTTTTCTAGCCATTACAACTCTGCAGACTATGCAACAGTTTGCACAGTTAGAGTGTTGTCAGTCGTTTTGTTAAGCTCAGTCTAAAATTAGTTAGCTAAAAATATTTTGAACCAGAAAGTAGTTAGCTAATTTTTAAAACATAGCATGCTAATTTTTAAAAGTAGTTCACTAATTTTATTTTTCTGTCAATATTGAAAATGACTAATTCTAAAATTGGTTGGCTAATTTTAACCATTGAATTAAAATTAGATATCTAATTTTAGCTCACTTTGAACTCGATTTTTCTTGACTTTGAAAGCATATTTTTTAAAACAGTTTGAAAAACTTTTTATGAATGAGAAATCATTGGCAAATCAAGGTCTCACTTCTCTTACATTTGTTTTGCCTAGATTCTCATGTCTTCATCTTATCTTTCTTTTGGTCTTGACGATGTTTCCTTATCTTCATGATATGCTCTTTTCTACTTCTTTCTTTTGGCTTGCTTTCTTTATTTAATATGAAATTCTTGAAAATCTATTAGCACATTTCATTAAGTTTTGTTATCATCAAAATAGATTTTCTCCTTATGGGGTCAACACCAGGGTTAGAGTTGAGCATCTTGACACGATTAATTAAACGGGTCGTGTTTGAGTTAGTCATTTTAATGTTATAGATATATATCGACACAACATGTTTATAACATGCGAATACAAATATGCTAGATTTTATTATGCTTTGTATGACTTTTGGTGGTTGGGATGTAAAAATGAGGATGTTGGGCTATATATAGGGGCTTAAACCATTTTTATGAAATCTAATGAATTACCTTCCAAAAGAAAAACTTGAGAAATTATGGGGTCTGCAATTCAGGCCAACAATTTGAGGTCAAACTTACACTCTTAAGACATCAACAAAATTTATGTGTTATCAAGTAATGTTTCTATTGCTTATATATCCAATTTCTTTGAGATTTGATACATTGCATGCGGGTGGTTGAATGGTGAAGATGTAAACGAGGAGCTCTAATTCTTTATCACTATAGCAAAAAGTCCAATAAAAGGACTAAACCGAAATAAATGTTAATTAAGAGTTCTGTTTTTAGATGTTAGAATATTTTCAAATGGAATATACAGTTTCTCTTTCTATGTTAAGATAATTTCATTATCGTTGCTTGAGATTCTCAAACCACCTTGTAATACATTAATTGTGTGTAGAATAAAAGGTATTTATGTCATTAAGAAAATTAAAGTAGCTACGAGAAATTATTTAATGAAAAACTTGCTTGTTAACTAGTTTATATACAAGTGAGCTAATCATGTGCTACTTATGTGTTCTTTACATTGACTATCCTAATTGTACTACAAGCAATACCAATTAACTATTCTAACTATATATAGAGTAACAATACCAATTGACTAATTACAAAAATAATTAAGTAGCAACTGCATCTCTTCTGCTCCTATCTCTGCCCCTACCTACTGCAGGGGCCTATCTTTTCCCTAAGAGTTCTAATGGTGGTAACGTTTGAGTTGTGGGGTAATCTCTCTTATAATAATCTGTAGAACCACATATAAAGCTGCTCCTGTTACTTTCCAATATTTTCCTAGGTGTCGTCTACCACAATGCTCACATACTGGATGGAATCCCCTACAAGAACCCCTTGTGCTTTCTACAAATGTGGTTGATAGCTTTAGTTTGTTAACTTTGCTTTGGGACCGCGTTTGCTAGCTCTATGCTTGCTCTTGCCTTGCCTACACTGTTGTACCCTTTTCTGTTTTTTACCGAATGTCTAGGAAGCTGAAGATTGTGTTTGTGCTTGACTTTGTCCCCTCTTATATGGGCCTCTCTATTGCTTACTCTGCTCAATAGCCTTAACTCGTTCTATGCCTAGAGTTGAATTCACCAAATCAGGAAAGTCTCAGATTTTTTAAGCCATCAAATACAATATGATTTCATTATGCAATCTCTATTCAAATCTTTTACAGCGGGCCTCCTCTGTAGGAGCAATCTCTAGTGCATAACAGCTTAGTCTGATAAAATCCTTTTCATACTCCTCAATTGATAGTCTGCTTTCCTTTCTAGAAATGAACTCTCTATTTCTTTCCTCTATATATAGATCCCTAATATACTTCCTTTTGAAATCGATTAGAAAATACTCCCATGTTCTCTATTCAATTCTAACTTGTTGTGATGTGGTCTACCACTACTGATATGGCTCCTCTTTTAGTAGGGAGACTACACAAATCACATTATCTTCTGGAGTGCATTGTAGCATCTCCAACACTCTTTATGTACCTTCTAACCAATATTCCAAAGTTGAGGCATCATCCAATTTCATGCTTTTGAATTTGGTAGCCCTATATTTTCAGAGCTTATCCATTAGTGATCTAGTAGGTGTCTGTATCATAATATGTGTTAGAGGTGTTCTTGTCACTGGCCTTAACGTATAAGCTAATTATTGAAACAAGGCATCCTGCCTTAGGCTAGTTAGACTATGGATGGGACCAACACTCTCTAGTTCAACAACTTTAGGAGGGGCGTGACTCTCTACTCCTCCCCTATCGCTCGTTGAGATCCTGAGTCCATCTTACCTATAATACAAAAATCCAAAATACAAATCCACATTAGAATCACATCATAGCTTTGACACTTTTAGTATGTCCACATACTCTAATGCTAACATATGTTATAGGATAGTCTAAACCACACTCTGATACTAAATATTTTAGCACCTCCTACTGAACCCATGAAGACCCGAGTAGAGTGCACTACTGGATTGCTTATTACTATTATTTACCTTACTTTGTATACTTATTCCAGTGTGTAATATTTTCTTATGAATATTTTATTTTTATAACATATTAACTTTATTAGACTAAAAATTGACAAGATTTTCCCTTATATAAGGGCCTTCAAACTTGTATGTCTAGATCTGTTCCAAAATTTATGTAACTGTGTCATCACACAAGCATCTCACCACATAAAATATGTTTATAAAATATAATTCACAAAACTAACTAATGTATTATTTAACAATTTACAACTCTATTTATATGCCAAAATTAATAAAATACATATAATGTCATAGCTTTAGATAAACCAGATGATCTGTTCTTGAGCTGCTACTGCTATTGTGGATCAACAGATGAGTATTCTTTTACTCTATTATCTTTTACCTACGCATGAAAACCGACCAATGCGCTAAGCCATATGCTTAGTGTGTATATAAAAAACAACAACAGAAAATAGCATAACAATGAACACACTATATCATTATATGAATTGTATATCAATCACATTTACATGTTATGCTATATAGTTTAATATATAATCATATAACATGCAAACATATTTCACATGTTGCAATCACCAATGCATGTGTAACAATAATTGTATGTCTCTTTATTTTAACTATATGTAAAATTTTAAATATGTCTAATTTTCATTTGTGTGCTGCAATGAAATGCATGATCATGATATATATATATATATATATATATATATATATATATATGTATGTATATATATGTATATGTGTATATATATATATACATATATATATATATATATACATATATATATATGTATATATATATATATACATATACATATACATACATATATATATATATGTATGTATGTATGTATTAGGCCCATATAACTTATGGTATACTTGAATACTAGATATGAAAAATGTAAGCAACCAAGTATAAGTGCTATTAATAACAAGTACAAGGTGCCTAAACTGTCTATTTGTGTGTGGTAAGGCTCTAAACTAGCCAAACCAATAAGGTACCCCTAGTAACTCCAAAATCAACTCTATGGTGCAGTATTGCTAAGAACTATGATATGTCATATCCTTATGCTAACTCTGGTACCTGATAAAGTACAATAGGACAAATGTTACCATTTATAGTCTTTTATATGTCATTATGTGTCACCAAGAAATATAAAATTCTATTATATCTGAATTATGCCAAATGACCATTTCATGTATTTGTATATGCAACATGCACAATTCGACACAATTTTATATCATTCTAAACTGATATGCAAAATTTATCATAATTTACACTTTTCATGCCTAAGCTTGTTAGCACGACTTTTCGACGATTATTATATTGATCATAATCATTCTATATCAATTATAGGTCATTTATGCAAGTTTTTCAAGCATAAAAGATTTTACAACAACAACCATATGATTACAATTAAAATTGGGTAGCAACAAGACAATGGTTTAGAACATATGTGACAATTGGCGCAAAGTCGAGTTTTTACCTGATTAAGTCAACATTTCAATACCATTTATCATGTTAATAATTTTTTTTTCTTAAGAAAAACATAATTTCGAACCTAAGGAAGCTACATTCACCATAATTTAAGCACCTTTGCATAAACATAAAATTTAAAACATAACATAAAAATTCTGCACTTATCTTGGTGAATCTTTTTTACACATACACTTTGCAATTGTGCTAACATAAGTTTGGTTTCATTTTTATCTAGCCATAGTTACCCTAACTTAAAACTCTTATTTTGCACATTATCACATTTTTAATGGCATTCATGGTCAAAATAAATTACCTAAATAAAACAACAAAGTATACATACTCACACATGCATATACACTTGGTTATCACCTAAATTTTGTACATGAACTCAAAATTTATTCACTCCAATACCTCTTTTAAATTGTACAGAATATTTATGACATATTTATGTCAATTTAGGTATAAGAAACTACTTAAAATTCCCTTCCCAAGTCATACTAAATTCTGCCACTATCTAAAATACAACCAATATTTTTTTTTCAAAATCTTGCATGTATACAACCTTAGTTCAACTTCAATGAAACATTTCCATATCAAATTTAATATTCCAGCAACATATTCAAAAAATTTAAGGTGTTATGCAACCTCCCAAATCAATTAAAATAGAATTCAATTTAATTTAAAATAGAAAATATCAACTAAAGGAATCATGTGCTGCAACCTATGCTCAAACAACATCCTATCTTGGTTCCATCATCAAAACTCAATTCAAATCAATACCAAACCTTATTTTTTTTGCTCTCCTTGATGTATACTACCCTTATGATGTTAGGGAAATTTTTTGGATGCTGGGACACTTGAAAACCTTGTCTAAATTAATGGTTTGCAAGCTTGGATGAAGGCTGCCTATGGTGAAATGTGCAGGACTTTTGGATGTCCAATTTGGAGAGATGATGAAGGAGCTAGTTTTCTACTCCTTTATCCTTATTTCCATTCTCTTTATGATTTTGAAGTATATAGGGCTAGGATGATTTGGGCAGCACCATGGATGGATAGGATTAGTTTTGCCTTTTAAAGTTTTGGTAATTCTATATTGACCTACTTAACTCTTCCTATTTCTACATTGCACCACCACTTAACATTTTTGTAAACTGAACAAGTAAGCTTTATTTATGTGTTATTCAATTCATTTTCCTCTGTATTTCAAGTTCATTTTTAGAAAATTACACTTCAGCCATATATTTGCCACTTAGTCCATTTTGCCGTTTTTAGGTTTCACTAGGTAACATAAATTTGCAATTTTGATAACTTTGTAGCTTAATTCCTTAAATATTTTTTAAAATGCTCTTTCCATTTATGAATTAAACTTTTAAGTCATAAGCATTTGATTTTAAGCTAGCACATCGATATAAGCTAGCACATCCCCTAGTGCTACTTATTTGTGCCTAACTTTAACCCTAAATGTGATTGTGGTTATATTAGTAACCTTCAATTGTTATTAAAGTGTCTCTAATATAATGTATCATGAATCTAACCAGGTATAACATTGTAGGTGTGACAAACCTACCTCCCTTAAGAAATTTCATCCACGAAATTTTCTATGTAAACAATTGAGGGTACTGTTGCCTTATAACTTCTTCACTTTCTCAAGTGACTTTCTCTATATCATGATTTCTCCACAACACCTTCACCAATGAGACTTCTTTCTTTCTTAACTATTTAACCTCTATTGCTAGAATCTAAACTAGTGTCTCCTCATAAGTTAAATATAGATGCACATCTATCTACTCAATTGATATCACATGCGCGGGATCTGATTTGTATCTCCTAATCATAAATTCATGAGAAACGTTGTGGATATGATCCATCTTTGGGGGTAAAGCCAATCTATAAGCCAATGAACCCACAAGTTCAATGACTTTGTATGGACTAGTAAACCTCGGACTCAACTTACTCTTGTTGCCAAAATCTCAATATCTTCTTCCATGAAGACACTTTAAAAAACACTTTATCCCCAATTGAGTACTCAATATCCCTTCTCTTGAGGCCAACATATGACTTATGCCTGTCTGAGGCGGCTTTCGATCTCTCTTATAACCCTCACTTTCTCTTCAGCATTCGTTACCAAGTATGGACCCACTATCTTACTTTTACCCATTTATGCTCATGTAAGAGGAGTTATGCATTTTCTTTTGTAGAAAGCTTCATACAGAGTCGTTCTTATACTAGAGTAATAATTATTATTGTATGCAAACTTTACCAATGGAAGGTATCTCTCCCAATTGCCTTCGAAGTCAATGATATAACCTCGTAGCATATCTTCCAATACTTGTATCACTCTCTCTTATTGCCCATCAGTTTGAAGGTGAGAGTTGTGCTATAATTCAATTTGATTCCTAATGCTTCATGGAGCTTCTTCCAAAATCTAGAAGTGAACTTCCAGTCTCTATACGAGATTATGGAACAAGGCACTCCATGTAACCAAGCTATCTCATTTATATATAATTCAGACAATTTTTCTAGTGAGTATTCGATTGCCACAAGCAAAAAGTGAGTTTATTTTGTCAATTTATCTATAATTACCTAAACTAAATCATGCTTATTTTGTATCAAAGGTAAATCAGTCACAAAGTCCATTATGATCTAATTCCACTTCCACTCTAGTATGGGAATAGGATGCAATAACTTTGATGGAACTTGATGTTTAACTTTAAATTGTTGGCATGGCAAACATATAGTAACATATTATGTAATATCTTTCTTCACCCCTAACTGGCAGTACTTCTATTTTAAATCTTAGTACATTTTAGTACTCCTTTGATGCATATTGTATGGACTATTATGTGTCTCCTCCAATATGATTTGTCAAATATTACTCCTCCAAGGAACACATATCTTGTCTTTGTAGTATAGACATCCATCCTCTCTTATTGAGTATTGATCGATCTTCCCCTATTTAGCTTGTCCTGCTGATTTAGCTATCTCATTATCAGTATGTTATGCCTCAATAATATATTACAGGAAATTAGGTCTACCAACTCTGCCACATTGGCCCCATCTACTGCTATTGATAATTTGGCATTCATAGCCTTAATGAAACTAGTGATTTTTTGCTAAGAGCATCAACAACTACATTAGCTTTACCGAGATGGTAGTTTATGATGAAAACATAATCTTTTAGTAACTCTAACCATCTCCTTTGTCTCAAGTTAAGCTCTTTCTAGGTGCGTAGATATTTCAAACTCTTATTATCTGTGTATATATAGCATCTTTCACCATATAGGTAATGACACCATATTTTTAAAGCAAACAATATAGTTGCAAGCTCTAAATCATGGGTGGGATAGTTCCTCTCATGTGTTTTCAACTACCTAGATGCATATGCAACTACCTTACCCCCCTGCATAAGTACACATTCCAAAACATTGTGCGATGCATCACTATACACAATAAAGTCCTTTCTTGACACTAGTTGGGTGAGCATAAGAGCTTTTGTCAACATAAATTTCAACTTCTCAAAGCTTTCTTGACAATTGTTATCCTAAATAAACTTCACATCTTTCTTGATGGAGATTAGGAGACAACCAGTGGTCAGGAGACATCCAATGATCTTTTACAAGGTATTGGGGATCCTATGACATGTTCACAAACCAAGCGGATGGAAGAGGCATTGCAAGGTTTGATTATGGAACTTCAAGAGCAAGAGGTGATTCAACAAGACTATAACACAAGTCCTAAGCCCATGAATATCATATATCAATATGGGACGAAGTGGGAGATGTCAGCATCGAACCAATGACATCAAACGTGGAAAGGCTGCCTATCGCCCATCTAGGCCACCGGCCTTAATTCAATCCATCACAAGAAGGCCACCAGCCTTAAAAGGAAAGTCGTCGGCCTTGATTCTACACCGTCGGCCTTTCCTGCCAGCCTTTATTTTATCGCATTTCTTTTATTGCTTACATATTCTAGGCCAGCCATATGTATATTTAGGACGCTAGTCTATGTGATTAGACGATAGGATGAGTATAAATACTTGTTTTTGACACTTGAAATTGAATTAGATTAAATTTTTATGATATTTCAATTAAGATAATTTTCTCTTCATTTGGTTCTTGTGAATAGAACTGCTGTTAATTTCTTCATCTAATGCTTAGAGAAATCGATCTTGATAACTGAGGTTCTAGTTGATAGGTTTGATTGGAGTCGGGTTAAACGCTTTCATTCGATTCAATTTTGATTCTAAGGTTTGGAACCTCTATTAATCGTTGGGTCTTAAATCTTTATATGGGGTTCACGTCATTTCTTCAATAGCTTGGTTAGAGGAGCTACTATCAATGAAAACTCCTTTACAAATCTCCTATAATAACCAGCAAACCCAAGAAAACTTTAAATTTCAGTAGCACTTTTAGGTGGCCTCCATTCCGGTATAGCTTTTACTTTCTTAGGGTCAATTCTGATTCCTTCTACTGATATCACATGCTAAGAAAAGAAATTTCATTCATCCAAAATTCACATTTTCTGAACTTGGCATGTAATTATTTCTCCCTTAAAGTTTGTAGTATTGTTCTTAAGTATTTTTCATGCTTCTCTTTGCTCTTGGAATATATCAGTATGTCATCAATGAAAACTATGACAACTGATCCAAATACGGATGGAAAACCCGGTTCATCAAGTCCATAAGGGTTGCAGGGGCATTTGTTAGCCCAAAAGGCATGATTAAAAATTTATAGTGTCCATACCTTTTTTCTGAAAGCAGCCTTTTAGATATCTACTTTTGATATCTTCAGCTGATGATACCTTAATCTTAAATCAATCTTGGAGAATATACTTGCCCCTTTTAACTGATCAAATAAATCATCAATCCAAGGTAATGGGTATCGATTCTTTATGTAACCTTATTCAGTTGTCTATAATCTATGCATAATCTGAAAGTCCCATCCTTCTGTTTAACAAATAGCATTGGTGTGCAATGTTGACACATTAGGGCGAATAAACCCTTTATCCAGTAACTCATATAGTTGTATTTTTAGCTCTCTTAATTCTATAGGAGCCATCATGTATAGAGTAATGGATATAGGTGCAGTATTAGGTAACACCTCTATAAAAAAATTGCACCTATCTGTCAGGTGGTATACTCGACAACTCTTCTAGAAATACATATGTGTAATCACGTACTGTGGGTATGCTGCTGATATTAGAGCCTTCCTTTTTGGCCTCAAGAACATATGCCAGATAAGTTGTATACCTTTACTAACTAATTTACTTGCCTTACTAGTTGATATCACATTATGAAGATATTTTATTCTTCTCCCTACAATAATTACTTCACTATTATCTGTTGTTTTTAGAATAACTCTCTTCAGCCTGCAATCAACTATTACTTGATGCTTGGATAACCAATAAATACCTAATATAACATCAAACTCTCTGAAGGGTAACTTTCTATTAGGTTACTGGGGAAAATACTACTATGTATTTATATGGGGCAGTCTCTATATACCTTCCTTACAAAAACACTATGGCTTAAAGGATTAGCTATTAATATATCATGCCCTAGAGTATCTACCCTCAATTCCCCATCATGATTACTAGGAATAAATACATAGGAATGAGTAGATCCAAGGTCAATCAATGTAGATACATTTTCACCAATTATTGAGAAGGTACTTATAATTACGTCAGGTGAGTCCTCATCATCCTTAGCCTTTAATGTATAAGCTCTAGCTAGAGCCTTGGTGTCTTCTTTGTCTATTGTACCTAATGCTCCCTGGCTAGGTGTACCACCTCTCTAGCTAGGTGCAACAATTGCACCTCCTTTGCCTTTACCTCTGCCTCTACCTACTGTAGCAGCAGATCTTTCCCCTAAGGGCCCTGATGGTGGCAACTCTTGACTTGTGGGGCAATCTCTTTTACAATGATATGTAGAACCACAAATAAAAAAAGCTCCTATTACTTTCAAACATTCCCCTAGGTGTCGTTTGCCACAATGCTCACATATTGGATAATATCCTTAGCAAACCCCTTTGTGCTTCCTTTAGATGTGGCTGATGGCCCTAGTCTATTAACTTTAGTTTGAGACTGCTTTATTGGCTTTGCCCTTGTGTCTTGCCTTGCCTAGACTGTTGTACCCTTTCTACATTTTACTAAATTTCTGGAAAGCTAAAGATTGTGCTTGTGCTTGACCTTATCCCCTATTTTGTGGGCCTCTATGTTGCATACTATGCTCAGTAACCCTAACTTACTCTATGCTTAGAGTTGCATTCAAAATCAAGAAAGTCTCAGATTTTTTGAGCCATCAAATGCAATATAATTTCACTATGCAAGCATTGTTTAAACCTTTTACAACGAGCTATTTTTGTAGGAACAATCTTTGGTGTATAAGACTCAGTTTGATAAACTCCTTTTCATACTCCCCGATTGGTAGAATACATTGCCTCAAAGAAATGAACACCCTATTTCTGTCCTCTATATATAGATTCCTAATATACTTCCTTCTAAACTCGATTAGAAAATACTTTCATG
>CAOGCB010992404.1:0-11111 GCA_948266635.1 Cnidoscolus chayamansa | reverse complement strand
TGAGTTATATACTCAGCGTTTATCCCTGATAAACGCAGGTGAAAGTAGCAGGGGAACACAGGATAAACAGTGACAGAAGCAGAAGTCATCAGAGGTAGAGTCTGTAAAAGTATACGTATCCCAAAGGATGTTTTGTAATATGTACAGTTAATGTATTTTGTATTTATCACTAGATAGAGGCGGTTTTGTAATAAAGTGAAATTTGTAAATGATCTGTAATAACACTTTTATTTTTGGGATCAATGTTTTTGGAAAGTAAATTGTTAATGATAAAATGAAAAGTGTGTGATTGATTGAAAGATAGTTGTTAGTTGAAATCTGTTTAAAAGTGAATGAATGAGAAAGTGAAAAAAATTTATACAGGTTGTGAGTGGTTGGGTTTTAAATCATCCCTTACAGGGTGAATAGTGGTTTCATTGTAGAGATGTAGGAAATCACTGTTCACTCTGTGGGAGGCATATCATAGGGGATGTGACATTTTTAACATTCATTTTTTTAACATTCATATTTTTATTGACGATGTCATTAAGATGTACAAACTAAATGCGAAATGATTGCTATTACTTATCTTATTTTCTTATTATTACATTGTTAGCATAAATATAACTATTATAAATGCATCTTATTTTAGATTTTAATTGTATTATTTTAATTTCAATTTTAATGAAGCATACTAATAAATGATGGCCTCCACTATTATTTTTAATAAATTATATTGATTATTTATGTATTTTATTATTACTTCTAACAATCATTTTATATTTGTGAAGAATTTTAATGATTATTATTGTGTTGCTAATAATCTATAACTATTTATTTATTATATAAATAATTATTATAATAATAATAATTTACAACAACTATTTTATTTGGTTTAAATGGCCGTTAAATATGCTTATAAATAATTTATAACAACTACTTAATTTGGTCGTTAATAGTTTCTAACGATCATTTAATGTTCTCGTAAATAATTTTTAACAAGCACTTTATTGTGTCGTTATTGAATTTTTATGACTATTTTTATTTGTTGTCATTTTTTTAACGATGATATGTTGTCGTTGTTAATTAGTTTTAATGATAATAGTTATGATCGTTAATTGTAAATTAATAGTCACTTAATTTAAATTTAATGATTGGATTGGCTTTATTTAATAATTATTAACGTTAGTTATAACGGTCGTTATTAATATAATTTTAAAGACAACTTATAATATTGTCGTTTTTACAATTAACTGATTATAATATCATCGTTGAACTTTTTAATGAAAGAGCCTATAACAACCACTTAACAATGAACATTTTTTTTTATCATTAATTGGAAATAACGATCATATTTTTATTATTAATGAGAAAATTTTCTCTTGTTATAGACCACTTTTCTTGAAGTGGATGTACCAAAATTTGAAAAAAAAATAGTGGTGGACAAACATAAAGAGGAAAATAATAGATTTTGTCTCCATATGTTTAACATGTCAAGAGGGATGTGGTTTTCGGTGACTGAAATACTGTTCTGACTACTAGAAACTGGATTTTTCTCAGGAAGATCAAAAACCAGCTTCTTATAATTTCTAGTTCCTGTAACTATTAACTCATTTTCAACATCAACAACACATTTTATAACTTCTTTTATCATCAAATAAACTCAACAACATCAACCAAACATCAAAATCATCAAAACATAACATTTTACCTATCACGCCCTCACGGGACATGCCTCCTACATACTGGCTTCTGGTGCTACAATTTTATCCTCTTGCACAACTCACATAACGATATGAACATGGCAATCTCCCTTTTCATTGTAGGCCACCAATAGACTTTCTTGAAATCTCGATAATCTGTGACCCTAGGTGAATACTATAGTAGGCATCATGTGCTTTACTCATAATGTTCCCCTTTATTGTGACATCATCTAGCACACATAGTCTGTTTCCAAATTAGAGAATATCCTGACTCTCAAACTTGAACTCATGAGTCTCCCCATTCTGCACTGTCCTCGCTATTCTGACCAACTTTGGGTCTTCATGCTGTTTCTGAGCTACCTACTCAAGAAACATTAGAGTTACTCTCATCTGTGCCACTAAAGCACCATTCTATGCTATCTCCAATCAAAGCCCTTCACCGACCAACTTGTAAAACTCATTGACCACTGGCCATCGTACTGTAGTGATGTGAGATAAGCTACTATATGATTTTCGACTAAAGGCATCAACAACTACATTTGCTTTGCCTAGATGGTACTATATTCTATAGTCATAACCACTAAGTAGCTCAACCTATTATCTCTATTTCAGTTTCAACTCCTTTTGAGTCAAAATGTATTGGAGACATCTGTGATATGCAAAGATCTCACATCTAACCCTATATAAATAATTTCTCAACATCTTCAAAGCAAATATCACTGTAGCTATCTCAAGATCATGAGTTTGGTAGTTCCTCTCATGCTTCTTCAGGTGTCTCAATGCATATGATATCGCTCTGTCATTCTGCATCAGAATACACCCAAAACTCAATGTCGATGCATTACAGTAAATGGTGAAGTCTTCCCCTATCTTTGGCAAGGCTAACACCGGTGTCGTGGTTAACTTCCTCTTTCATTTTTGAAAACTCTCCTCACATGTATCAGATAAAATAAACCTTTGGTTCTTCTATGATAACCCGATCATTATGGCAGCTATCTTGGAGAAATCTTGCATGAATCTCCTATAGTAGTCGGCCAAACCAAAGAAACTCATGATCTCTATAACCATAGTGGGTGTAGGTAGTATGCTACCGCCTCTACTTTCTTAGGGTCCACCTCGATGCCATATTCTTACACCATGTGGCCTAAGAAAGATATTCTACTTAGCCAAAACTCACACTTTGAGAACTTCAAATATAACTGAGGTGTTGGGCATGCTTCTTTACATTTATGGAATACACTAGGACATCTTCGATGAAGACTATCACAAAGTGATCCAAGAACAGTCTAAAAACTCAATTCATGAGGTCCATGAATGCAACATGGGCATTTGTTAAGGCAAGTGGCATTACAAGGAACTCGTAGTGCCCATACATTGTTCGGAATAAAGTCTTTGATACATCACCCTCTTTGATTTGTAATTGATGTTAGCATGATCTCAAGTCTATCTTGGAGACGCAACTAGCTCCTACCATCTGGTCGAACAAATCCTCATTTCTCAGTAATGGGTACTTGTTCTTCACTATGACCTTGTTTAGCTGTTTTAATCTATACATAGTCTCATTGCCCCATTATTCTTTCTTATAAATATCATAGGTGCACCCCATGGTGATATACTTAGTCTGATGAAACCCTTATCAAATAACTTTTGCAATTGTGTCTTGAGCTCCTTTAATTTTGCAAGTGCCATCCTGTAAGGTAGGATGGAAATGGCTCTAACACCCAGTAATAACTTTATCTCAAACTCTATCTCCCTGTCAGGTGGCAAACCTACAAAGTCTGTAAGGAATACATCACGAAAATCCCTTACTAGCAGCACTAACTTTGGCTCCCTCACATTCTGATCTACTATCCTAACATAGGTTATAAATCCTTGGCACCTCCTCCTAAGCAATATATGCACCTGCATAGAAGATATAAAACCAGTGCGCATACTTGGGGTGTCACCTTAAAATGTGACATATGACCCGTCCTGTCCTCTGTACCTAACAACCTTATTCATGTAGTCCAAGGTAGCATCATGTAATGATAGCTAATCGATACCTAGGATGACATCGAAATCTGTCACATCGAACACTAGTAGGTCAGCCAGAAGGCATATATACTCAATAAACATTGGACTACATTGACAGCTCATCTCTGCCAATGTCAGATCATACCTGGGTCTATTAACCCATAATGGAAACTCCATTGGAGTAGCAATCAACCCGATTCTACTCACTGGCCTTAGTGGTATGAATGAGTAAGAGGCACCCGAATCTAGCAATGCATGCACATTTGAATAACTAATAAGAATAGTACCTAACACCAACGTGTTGGAGGTGTTAGCCTCCTGTTGAGTTATGGTGAATATCCGTGCCAGTGCCATTGGGCCTCCTAATTGAGCCATTGAGGATCCAACTCCTCAACCTCTTCTCTAACCTCGACCTTGTGGAGCAGTTGTAGAACTTGACCTAGTAGCCGATTGAGCTACACTGCCCGATTGCATTTGCTGTGTTTGTACCCACCTTATCATTTTGGGACACTCTCTAGAGATGTGGCCCTCTTGACCACATTTATAACATGTTGTCATCCCAAACCTGCACGAGCCCTTATGCGACTTCTCGCATCTAGCACAAGCATTTCAGCTCGACTCTAAACTCGACCCCTTTCCCATACTAAGCATTGACTTGACCTTACTCTAAAAATTGTTGTTCTTCTATTTAGAGCTCTTCTTCTCTTTCTGTTCTCTTACAGTTGTAGCTATAAGATAGGAGACTAAGCCTCCCTGCATATATAGCTATAGGAACAATAAATGTCCCTAACATGCTGATTGAGGAGATACCACTCCTCCGATAATTGCGCTCGCCTCTATCTTTCAAGCATGATCTACTATAGCATGGAATCTCTCTTTGCTGGCATAATCAATGATGCGTACCTATTGTGTAACCTCATGGCATATCGTCTTTCTTTCTTTCTCTATGTATCATATGCCCATCCCACATATTATAGAAGATTGATCAACCGACTTGTGCACTCATCTATACTCATCTCATATGTCTATTGAAGTTACTCAAACTCTAACATCTTCAATTCTCTTAAACTATCAGGGAATGCTCACTCTATAAACTCAGTATAAAATTGATCCCATGTCATCTGCTCTACCATGGGCTCAATGTAAACTCTATAACACTCCTTTGCTTTCTTGCATTGGAGTGTGAATCCAACCATCTGAATTGCCATACTGCCATCTACCCCCAGCTCATCTGTAATAATTTTGATTTCCTTGATATGATCAAATGGATCATCTTCGTCTTTATACTTGGGAGCATCCAATTTTAGGTAGTCGGTCATCTTTGTCTTACCACTACTCTGTGAAGCTGCATTAGGTGGTTGAGGTGGTGGGGCATTTGGTTCTATAGTAGGCTATGGAACTAGTGGGATTGGTGGAACTGATGGGGTTGGGTTCTCTGGTATTGGTCCTGGGTAGCTGTAGTAAGGTGGGTACATTATGTATGGTAGGTAATACGATGGGTATGGCATGTTGAAGGTAATACGGATAGTTCTAGTACCCTGAGGTGTCACTATTAAGATACCCGTAACCACTTCCATAACCATAGTTCTGTGGTAGAGGTGAAAACCCTTAAGCTGACTGGTATACCTTTCGACTCCTCCTCTAATACCCATACCTAAGTTTTCATCTCTCATTCCTACATCCTCAAGTGGCGAGTCTCCATGGACATGCTGGAAGGCTCTGTTGCTTCCCTATTTACATCGAAAGACCTTCGTAAGTCCCATGACACATCTCCTTATGAGCTCCTTATTGCTATGTGCCTCATTGTGGAGGTGTTAGGAAGATCCTTTAATCCCTCATGTTCAAGAGGAACTCCTGATAAATTAGCTGATCATCTTGATGCACTCGTATTAGCTTCTATTAAGAAGACAAAACATAACATATCATTAACATAAAATTTAGTTCACATGTCACCACATGAACTCACATAACATTTCACATGATCATTCATTCATATGCATAGTATACACGTGATCATATACTTAGCATATACATCACCATAGCCATGACATTTAACATTGACTCCTTAATGGACGTGTACTCATATGATGTTTGGCCCATGACATTCTATAAACATTTTACATTCTTTCTACTCTTAGGTCCGATCATGTGGACCAATAGCTTTGATACCAAGTCTGTAACAGACCGCTCTTATTAAACTGCTACCGATGTTAGAATCCCGACCACTCGAAGGTGAATGAAACCCTAACAAGTTGTAACATAACATGACATTCCATTTCCATTTCATTAACATTACATTTAAATTGACATTACGTTTATAACATTTATCTGATGCATTTAAGTAAATTAAGACATAAAAACATAGAAGGAATACATAAATTCCCAATGATAGGCAACCTCTATAACCTCTAATGACATTTCATAATATTAACATGGATGCCTCAATCTACCTATATCATTCATAATATATTACACATTAGATTAAAACATAACATTTAACATTTGTACTTAACAATTTAGCATTTTACATTCTTGGGGGCATAACATGTAAAGTACATCATAGTAACATGTCCAATCTACCCTGCTTTTTCTAGTATGTCTTGCATATGTGTGAAAAATGGGATGGGGATCAGGAATGAGATGGGACGACATAAAATGGTTAAGCTATTGAAATAACTCAGTGTGTAGATACAAAAAACATCTATTGTAAAACATTCCTTTCGTGCATGTGTAATGCAAAACCTTCAAACATTTCACCTTAGATAAATATTGACACTAAGATCCTTAAGTAGTTTTAGTTGGCAAGCCATCTTCCAAGAACTAATCGTAACATTAATATGTAGCAAGAAGCTCCTTTTGGCCATCTTGGACTTACCATATACATAAACATATCATGAATATCCGCTGGAACATCCCAATCTCAATCTGTGTTTCACCTTGCCCGCAGGATAATCCATGGTACTTCTCGAGGGACATGCCAAACAGATATACATAAAACATATCTAAGGGACATTCCTTGAGATATTATCCATGGGTCATAACATAAAATATGGGATTGAGGGTCATCCAATATTACCTTTCACATATCATGTAATAATGCAATACAACATATCTCATGTTCTAATGCAAACATTTTGTAATAACTATGATGCATAAACCTGCCATAAACATTTCATTTTCTGTATTGTAAAACATTTAGTTCATATCCACTATCCTGGTAATTGATGTGTTCGACAAATCCTTGGTTCATCACTGAAGTCCCTATCCCGATGTCCAATCCTGTATTTTGGACTTAGGGTTAGAGACTAACCATAAACTTTAAACATACTTTCAAAACAATCCCATAAACCTCCAACTAACATAGCAAAACATGACATGTAAACATACGTTACAACTTAGGTTTAAGTTGCTGTGCAAAGGACTTTCAGAGGCAAGTTTGGCAGCCGAAGGTCCTTATAGAGATGAAAGTCTCTTTTCGATAGTAAGGTTCGATTGCTGCAAACCACTTGTGCCCCTAGTTTTGGCCGCTAATAGTCACTTTCAGCGATTGAAATTGAGTTTTCGCTTGCCCATTATGCCTTAGTATGACAAATCCCAATTTTAATAGCCAAACCTTCCCTTTAGCCGCTGAACTTGGATTTTGGCAGAGGCCGAAACCTCGTGTTGACCCCATGAGGAGAAGACTTGATTTTGATGATAACAAAATTTAATTTAATTGAACTAATAATTGTAAAAGCATTTTAGTTCACAAAAAGATAAATATCTAGGATGGAAGGATCATGCTCCAAAGGATAGAATTATGATAAACTGATGTGAAGACAAAGCAAAGTTTAAGAATAAGCTAAGTTTCCTATCATAGGGCAAATGTAAGAGAACTAAGAGTTAAATATGCCAATTATAAGTTTTATGTTCGAAGCTTAAAAGTATTTTCAAAACTATTTTTGAACTTAGCTTGAAAACTAAAAAATTAGTTTTTGGAGATGCTAAAATTAAGTAATTTTTGCTCAAGAGTTAAAATTAGCTACCTAATTTTAAAATCCGCTAACTAATTCTAAACAATAGTATGAAATTAGCTAACTACTTTTCACTATTTCAATTTTAGCTAACCAATTTTAGATTGAAGCTAACTACTTCTAGACTGTACATTTGTCAAGGTTATAACGACTAGAAAACTAGCAGTTGGTCACTTTTTGTAGCAGAAAACTTGAGGTTGTAATCACCTTTATATAAACAAGCATTTACTTCATTTTGCAACTAATAAGAGTTATACATCTTTGAGCAATTTAAGAGCATTTTTTTCAAAGCCTTCATTCATTCTACTTGTTCTTTGTTGGTAGATATTCTCTCTCTTCTTTATAGCTCATTCATTTTTATTCCTTTGTAAGAGAGTGATTATCCTTGTAGTCAAAACCTATTTAAGGTTATCTAAGTGAGGGGGCATAAATTAGGAGAGGTTTTTAAGCACCTTGTAAGCTTAAATAAGTTTGTAAGGTCATCAAACTTGTAAGGGTTCACAAAGATAAAGTCTTGAGGAGTTGCTTCGGCAGCCGATCAATGAAGTCTATAGGGATAGAATCATCTTATGTGTAATGTTATTTGAACTATTTGAAGATGATGCAACACGTGCATGTAAATTAATGTTTTTATTAATGAATGTTTTTGTATCTACTCACAAAGCTATTTCAAAATAGCATAACCCTTTTTATGTTTCATCTTCCCATCCCCTCTCCCTATTATTCATTTTTCTAGGGAAGCCATAATTCTTCGAAAAGAGGGATTGAGTTGGACAAGAATGTTGTATGGTTGTTGTTGCCCCTAAGGAATGAATTATGTAATTGATGATAAGAATGGTTGAAAATAACTATGTATGAAAAGGCATAGGATTGTATGGTCACCATAGATAATGATGCATGATATAGCTGAATGATGATGAAGAATTTTATTCCTTCATATAATGCCTCATGCCTACTATAGATATGGATGCATGCCATATATAAATGTTTATGAGATGTTACAAATGTTTACGCATGCATGGATGTGAATGAATGAAATAAATAGAATAAATGTGAAAAATTAATATAGAAAATGACATATGATGACACATAGGCCTGTTAGGGTTTCAGTCACCTTTGAGTGGCCGAAATCTTAATGCCGGTAGCAGTCTAGTACTGTTGGGCTACTATAGATTGGTATCAGGGCTCTAGGCTCATATGATCAAACCTAAGAGTAGAAAGGATGAGTCAATATAATGTCAAGGGGAAAAGCAACATATGATGTCTAGTAGGGAGTCTAAGTTAAGTATGAAATGTTGATAGCATGTACTATAAATGACGAAGTACATGATATGACATGCAAGGATGTTATGATGTTAAATGCTATGTGAGTTCATATGGTGACACATGAACTTTATATTATGTTAACCTGTTTGTCTTCTTAATAGAAGCTAAAATGAAAGGATAAAAAAGATTTGATGGTTTGATAGGAGCTCCTCTTGAAAATGAGGGAATGGACAATCTCCCAATCACCTCTACAGTCTAGAGAAGAGCCAGTGGCAACTTTTAAAGGGAGAGGCATCGAGGGATCCTAGGAGGTCTTTTTATGTTAATAAAGAAAAGAATGAGGTAGCAAGGAGATCAGTAGGGATCCTTCAATAGCTAATGAGGAAGAACAATAGAGGATAGATGAAAGCTTGGGAATGGGTTTAGGAGAAGGTATGTGAGAATAGGATAGTGGCATGGAGATGCAACCTAGTTATAATATGGACCTCCACAGACAGACTATAGCCATGAGAGTAGTTACAGGTACTTAGCATGTCACGAACAGATTTAGGGCCTAGGAGTTTAGGCACCTAAAATGATGGAATTAGTAAAGAAATGAGTCAATAAGGTAATAAATGAAATTAAGGAAGTGGAAATGAGAAAAAGAAAAATAAGAAAAGGAAATAAAGATAGAAATAGTGAAGCAATGGAAATAAGAAAAGTGCATAATGCATAAATGGGAAAATGAATAAATATGGTCAATAGATAGAAACATAAAGGAAATGAAGGAAAGTAAATTTAATGAAGCATAAAAGAAAAGAAATGAAAATAAATAAGGAAATAAGGAAATGAAATAAAAATAGAAATAGAAATTAAAAAGAAAAATGAAAAGAAATGAAAAGAAAGAAAAAGAAAAGAAAAAAAATTAAAAGGGATGAAAAGTCAACTATTGTGGCTAAAAGGGGATAAATACCACACTTAAGAAAAACACTTAGCAAAAAGCCACAAAAGCTAGCAGCAAAAAGGAAACCACGAGAAGGAAAGAAAAAGAGAGAAAGAGAGAGAGCATGGGAAAGAGGAAGTGAAGAAGAAGAAGAAGAAGAAGAGAAGAGGAAGAAGAGAAATCATAGAAAAATGTTAGTTCCATCTATCTTTAGTAAGCTTTAAAGTTCTTTATGGGTAGTTCATGAGTAAGTGAATATTAGGGTTGAATATAGATTTCACCTAGAATCTGGAAAAAAATTTGTGATGATGAAAACCTAGTTTATGGACTTGAATCAAAGTATTCTAAGCCAAAGAAGTGATAAAAGGATTAAAGGGTGAAATCTGGAATTAGGGTTTATGTGAACAGTAAAATTGTGAGACTGATTTGAATGACCAAATGACGTCCAAACTTGATGAATGATATACCGATAGAAATCTTAGAATATCAGCTACAAATTTCGAGGGCACCATTTTGTGAAAATAAATCGTTTAATGCATGAAAAAGTAGGATGAACGGATAGAGGTCAAGACTGCCAATTCTGAAATTTCAAAATAGAGCATTTTACATTTTCGGCGATTTGAAGGTCTTAATGAAGGTATAAAATTATGAAATTTAACATGAAGCTAGTTTAGGAGATTAGCTAAAAGTTTGATGTTTCGAACTTCAACTAAAACCGAATTTAAATTTGTGAAAAAGGTTAGACAAGTGAGTGGTGAATAGTGATTCTGCAACAAGCTTGCAGAAATGGAAATGCTCACTTTGGTACTCAAATTGAGTTCAAATGATATGAGATTTTGAGAGGACAATTGAGTACATGGAATAGCACTATAGTTAAAGTTTGAGATGAAAATGACTTAAATAGATAGATGAAAGGGACTGAAATTACAATAGATTGGTAATAGAGGTATTTTATCGGCTATTAAACTTAGCTAAGTAGAAAGTGACTCAAATGGACTTGAAATGAGCAAAAATTGTAAGGGAAGCTTGAATATTAAATGGTTATGGAGTGTATAAAATGTGAGAGCAATTGGATGTCATGACCAGATTTAGGGCCTAGGAGATTAGGTACCTAAACCAAGGAGATTATGAAATAACATGATAAATGGAAATTAAGAAAGGAATAGAATTAAGAAGTGAAAACGAGTAAAGAAATTTAAAAGTGAAGTAGTGAAA
>CAOGCB010990939.1:0-19424 GCA_948266635.1 Cnidoscolus chayamansa | reverse complement strand
TTAAGTAGAGAGAACACTCCCGCCAAATCTGTTCTTCCCGCCATTTCTGGTGATCATGGAGCCCTTGGCCATTCGGGCTGTTATTGGGCTATAGGGCCCAAACACCTTTATGGACTTTCTTTTGTTAATTAAATTATTTTCGTAGGATATAATAATAATAATAATAAATAATAAATTGATATTGTAAAACAATTTCCTACGTCACTATCTATATCTAATGTGCTTTCTTCAAATGAATTTGAAAAGAATAATGACCCTACCCTTCAACTAATCTGTGAATACTTTTCTGTAGCATTAAGTGAAGAAAAATAAAATGGGGTGAGAGACAATTTTAATTGTCTTTTGCGAACAGAGCTAACCGATATATAATAATTCTAATCGTACGCAACCATTTTTGTTCATTATATATATATTATATATATATTATAAAGATGCAGGCAGGGTATAAAAATAAATAAATAAATTAGAAGAGGGCAAGAGATCATATTGAATCGAATTTTGTTTAATAGTCTGGTTCTAATTTTAGTTCTTCGTCAAAAACGATATTGAAACTGTACCGAGAATCAATTTTTATACATATTTTTATATATTATTATAATTAAAATATATAATGTGATTAAAATTGTTTTCTTTTTAATTGTTTACACGAGACTTTGATTTTTATTAATTAAATAATTTTATGTCTCCCGGCAAACATCTTCCAATTTTTAGCTTTTGCTTCAACTCATTTATTGGATTCTTGCAAGAAAAACACCATGGAAGAGATTGTTTTCAGTTATGTGGTTGATGGAATTCTGGCCATGGTGTTTTCATCCATTACCGATGAAATCATCCTCTTTTGGAATCTCGATGGTGACTTGAAAAGCCTTCAACTTTGATTTTTATTAATTAAATAATTTTATGTCTCCCGGCAAACATCTTCCAATTTTTAGCTTTTGCTTCAACTCATTTATTGGATTCTTGCAAGAAAAACACCATGGAGGAGATTGTTTTCAGTTATGTGGTTGATGGAATTCTGGCCATGGTGTTTTCATCCATTACCGATGAAATCATCCTCTTTTGGAATCTCGATGGTGACTTGAAAAGCCTTCAAGAATCTCTCTTTATGATTTGTGTTGTTCTTCAAGATGCAGAGGAGCAGCAAACCAAAAGGGAGTCTGTGAGGCTTTGGCTCAAGAAGCTGAAAGAAGTAGCTTATGAGGTTGAAGATGTCTTTGACGTGTTAGCCTATGAAAATCTTCCACAAAAGGTTAAGATGCAATACCAACCGAGAAGAGAGGTACACAGCTTTTTTTTTCATTCTTTAAAAGCACCCGCTGTTAAGAATAGAAATACACAGATAAAGAGTATTCAACAATTTTAGGAATAACTTGACTTTCATTGAATAGATTTAGACTTCTATATAGTCTCTTACAAACTTAACAGAAAGAAAAAAAACCTTGCATCAGCTATTTAACTACAACTAAAAGAATATGAAAAATCTAAATAAATAGTCTAACGACTAGGGTCTATTGAAGACTTTATTCAAATATAATATCTTAACTAAATCCCTCAACTTTCTCTTCATTCCCTCCCTTAAACTAGTTACAGGTATGACTAGTTTAATTCAAGAACTTGATAGATTCCTAATTGACTTTGAATCCTCTGAAATGTATCCACTGTGAGGGGTTTTGTCATCAATCTGCCAGTTGATCTTATGTTCCACAATAAACCAATTCAACTGTCCCTTCTCTTGTGAGATCATTGAGGAAATGAAAATGCACATCAATGTGCTTGCTTTGACCATGTAGCTCGAGATTTTTTGATAATTTAATTGTGGAATTATTATCACAAAAAATCGTAGTACACTTACTCTCTTCTGAACTTAGCTTTTTAATTATTCTCTTCATCCAAACACCTTGACTAGCACAAGCAGCTGCAGCCACGAACTTTGCTTTTGTAGTTGAAAGTGTGACTATTAGGTTGTTTTCTTAGGGACTAGGCAACAGCTCCAGATCCTAACATGAAAACATAGCCTGATGTACTTTTCATGTCTTCTATATCTCCCGTGTAGTCACTATCTGTATATCCAATGAGATCTTCACACCCTCCCTTCTTGTAGAAAATTCCATGTCCAATAGTTCATTTTAAGTACCTCAATATCCTCTTGCTTGTTATTAAATGCAACATAGTCAATTTGGCCATTTACCTGCTAATTAAGCTTACTGCAAACATTAAATTAGGCCTTATAGTTGTTAAATACATAAGGCATCCTACCATTTGCTTAAACAGAGTCTCATCAACACAAACTCCATTTTCATCTTTAAAAAGATTACAAACTGGAACGATGGGATTATGAACTGAATTGTTGTTATCCATCCTGAACCTTTTTAACACCTCCAAAGCATACTTTCTTTGACAAATATAAATCACATCTGACCTCTGTAAAACTTCTATGCCAAGAAAAACCTCATTCTCCCTAAATCAGTGGTATCAAACTCTCTTAACATGGAATTTTTGAACTCATCAAGCATTAATTCATCATTGCCAATAAATATTAAATCATCAACATATAAACTAGCAATGAGAATCTTACATTCATTGGTAGTTTTAATAAGCAATGTATGTAACATTCCGAAATTTGGATGAACAAATATGTAATGTCAAAAATGTGAATAAATAAATATATGATTTAATAAAAAAATATTTTTATCATATGTGAATTTTAATAAAATAATTTAGGTAAAAATAATTATAAATATGATAGTAAAAATATATGTATTACGTTTCTATTTTGGAGAACCAATTGATGTCTAAAAGTAATGAATAATATACCAATTGAAAGCTGTGAATGTCACCTACAATTATTCAGAATACCATTTTACCAAATACTATCATTTGATGATGCGGAACCCCAACCTATAGGAGACTGAAACGACACATACCCTAGTATGAATTCTAGAACAGATCATAGTTTCCCAGTCTAAAGGACCCTTAATTGAATCTCAACTAAGAACACTTATGATAGATTGATTTAAAACACGCACGGAACAAGAATTCACACAAAGTGTACTAACCTTATTCGTCGTGCAATAAAGAGAACCAAGTAACTCTCTTTGAAAAGAAGATGATATGAATTTTTATTCATTCAATGTTCATTAATACCTTGTTTTCTTACTTCTTTCTTCTTGAATACCTTGATTCAAGTTCATAACTCATATTTTTATCATCATTTTCCTCTTACCAAATCTCTAAGTCAGATTAAATATCAACCCTAGTTTTTCCCCTTTTCATAAAAATCTATTAACTACTTCAAAATATCAAAGGATGATGTAACTAACCTTTTTCCACAAGTTTTTATCTTCCTCCTCCTCTTCTTCTTCTTCTTCTTCTTCTTCTTCTTCTTCTTCTTCTTCATTAAGGATAAGTATTATACTTATCCAAAAAGTTTGACTTTTCAACTTTTTACTTTTTACTTTTTACTTTTTACTTTTTACTTTTTACTCTTTCTTTTTTCTCTTTTCTTTCCTATTTGCTTTTCTTTTCTATTTTCTATTTCATTTCATTTAGTTTCCTTTATTTCCTAATTTATTTCCATTTTCCTTCTATTATTATTTTATTTAATTCACTTCCTTTCCTTTCCTTTATATTTCTATCATTTTATCTCATTTCTCATAAATTCCATTTGTACTTCATTCCTTATTTTTCATACTTAATTTCTTCCTAAATTTCCATTTCTCATATTATTTAATCATTTCCTTGTTAATCACATTAGTTTAAGTACCTAATCTCTTAGACCCTAAATTTGTTCATGACATGTTTCCTATGCTTAATTCATATGAATTTCATAATTAATGTAAAAATTAAGCATTGATAAGCTTTAGGTACAAATATCATGTCATTAGATTATTGTTTAAGAATAATTCCTTGTTTAAGGTTCATTCATAAGCATTTCACATGAACTATCTTTGGATTTTGTCTTGTTTCAATTTCTTAATCAAATCCAATTGCCCTAAAATTTTGTACAATTTCAGAAAACTTAAAATTCAAGATGTCATTTAAATTTCAGCTCATTCTAAGTTCATTAAGGTCACTTTTTACTTAGCTAAAGTCTACTGCCCGAAATGGAACTTCCATTGCTAGTAGTTTGCTGTTCCAGTCCATTTGACCATTTAATTCAATTCATTTTAGTCTAACATTTTAACTATATGTCCTTAACACATTGTAGAAGTTTCCTATCAAATTTTGTTACCCTCCAAAATCATTTGAATATTTTTCATATCATTTCATTTGCATAACACACCCTTATATACCCTTCTGTCCTTCTTTAACTAATTCATATCTTAAATCAACCCAGTTTATGCTCATTTTTCATGACATTAGGTTCATATACTATTAAATTTTTACACAAAATTTCATGTCATTTGGAATCCATCTGGGTGAAAAACACATTGCTTACATTTTCTGTGTATCATATAGGCTTATCCAGTAGGTCTCATTTGATATATCTAACTTGTTTAACCATTCAGACCAATTTATATTCTATTTTTGACAAAGTGCAAAACATAAAAGTTGTAGCCAATATCTTAAATAAGCTACATATGAAATTTCATGAATTAATATGATCATTAATGCTTTCAAACTAAGAAAAATAGAATGTCCTGCACTGGAGCCTGTAATCCGATAATTTAGACCTTTACCTATTCTCACAGTATTTTCATGATCTAAACTATGGAATCTGGTAAAATAATATTCTAAACAATTGTAGCCAACATTCATAGTTTTCTATTGGTATATTATTCAATATTTTTGGACATCAAATGTTTCTCCAAAATATGAAAACATCTTGGACTATTCTACTGAATAATCTCTCCAACAACCAATTACACTTTCTACACCATCACTCACCTAAATCACATTCTAAAGCAAATAATTCCAACTCAATTCATCATTCTAGTTTTTCTTCATCAATATACATGTATTACCATTCATAAAAACCTTATAAACCATAGCTTACCTCTTTGGACATATCTCGCATTTGCCTAACACCTCCATGGCAACTCCTTCCCTTCAACCTCACTTGGTTAGCTTTAAACTTCACCTTTCTTTCAAGATCCAGCAACCTTAGCTCTCCTCTCTTCTGGTTCTTCTTCTTGCCCGAGCTCTCTCTCTCTTTCTCTTTTGATTTCCACCAACTTTCCCTTTTTTTCTTTTTATTTGCTTGGCCGATGGTGCCACCTCATCCTTCCCTTTGTCGGCCACCTCTTCCTTTTTCTTTTAATTTCTTTTTTTTCTTTTTGTTTTATCTATTCTTTTCACTCACTAATAACTCATTTTGCCAATTACTATTTTTCCCTATTTCACTTTTTAACCTATTTACTTCCTAGATTCTTCATACCTTTAGTTCTTTTGTACATTGTCATCCCTTTAATTGTAATTCAAATACTTTAGCTTTGCATACATTCATTTATCTATACATATGTACTCTTGTACACTTAGTTTCATTTGTATACTTTTGTTTCACTTCTAAGTGTATCTCACACTTGTTTGTCTCTCTTTTCTCTACTAGAGATTATATACTTCAAAGATCATGTATTTCTTATTTATGTACCACATTGCTCATTCATATTTGCCTAGTTGTTTATCATATCTCATGCAACTTATACACACACACACACTAGTTGATGCATCCCACATCACCCGCGGGACATAATCCTGGGCTAAATATAAGGCTGGGTTTAACCCCTTCCCTCCGAGCTAGCTTTTGGGGCGAAGTTAGGGGTTCAGTCCTTATGAGTATGTGTCGTTTTAGTCTCCAATAGGCTGGGGTTACACATCATTTGGTATCAGAGCTCTGGTTCTGTGTTATTGATACTGGGTCCTGTTGCAATATCGGCGGGGTTCGTATTAGGCGATGTCTCATGGGGTTCGGCAGATTGTCGACTGAGGCAATCGGGTCTTATGGGGGTGGAGATGATGCGTCCCACATCGCCCGTGGGACATAATCCTAAGCTAAATATAAGGCTGTGTTCAACCCTTCCCCTCCGAGATAGCTTTTGGGGAGAAGTTAGGGGTTCAATCCTTATGAGTATGTGTTGTTTCAGTCTCCAATAGGCTGGGGTTACACATCACTAGTTGCATACCAATTGCATATCACATGCATACTTACATGTAAACAAATATCATATCACTTCTAACATTCTTTCATACTTTGGCATGTCATGTATATCAAGCACACATCACATCATTTTGCATACTCTATATCATGCATTCAAGTTCTCAAGTATAGCTTAATTAGAAACCTAATCTCCTAGGCCCTAATAAGTATACATGACATTTTGATATAGGCTACATGGTGCATATGGCAGCAAATAAATAAATCATATGAAAAAAAAATCAGTCCAATTAAATATCTTTCACTATAAGAAAAGTAAAAAACAATGACGAAATTCACTAACCAAATTATAGAAAGTAGTTTGTAAGACATATTACTCACTATTTACCAACTATGTAAATTACCTATCATTTATCGATGAAATATCGTATCTATATTTTTACTTTTTTTGATAGTGTGTGAATCAAACAATAACTTAGATTTTGTAAAACCTTATATTTTACTGCTAGCAATCACACTAAAAACAAACAAACTCATGCTAATTAAGTATATGTGACTGTGAATCAAGTCATCAACCAGCAACTCAGGTTCTAAATTTCTAATTTCTAATTTCTAAACTTTCAACATTAAATCAAATTTTAAAAAATTGCAATGCAGGACAAATAACAAGTAGTGGTCCAGTGGAGATTTTAGTTTCACTAATCGAATGGGCATGGCAACTGGGGTGGGACACTAGGACTTGGGAGAATGCTGAATGACTAAAGGCTGAACATCAAATGATGTAGTAGGGCCACAGAAGGGCAATGTAGGAACTATGATGACTGATGCAGATTGGAGCGCAGTTGGCTAGTGATTGCAGCAGACTGGAGTGGTCAACAACGACTAGAGCTTCTCTTTCAATAGAGCAATGATGAGCGTGAGCATGACTAGCTGACGACTAACTGCATCTGATGTAGGCGGGATTGTGGCTAAATCTAAATGATAACAAAGTCAAATTGTCAAGTGTGAGAGTCGGGGATTGAGTTAGTGAGTTTGGATGTTTAGGCCCCTAGGTGAGGCTGATTGCATTCCATTCACGGGCATTCAGGATAATGAAATGAAGGGGATAGCTAAATGGCTTTACTCTTCATCTGGGAAGGAATTGGGAAAATGAAAAGAAGGGCACGACTGGATGGGAACGAAATGAATGGCAAAGATGATTAGGGTTGAACAAAGTTAACCTAAGTATCAAAATTCAAAATGGCGTGTTTAATGTGAGTTTGGTTCAGTTTGGTTGTATTGATTTTTTTCTGCTCAACCCAAACCGAACCCAAATAACTGAAATCTTTAAATTAATAAGCTTAATCAAACCAAAATTATTAAAAAACTAAACCAAAATACTGAATTAAACTGGTTCAGTTGGTTTATTTGATTTGACCTAAATACTGTTAAGCCCTAGTTGCGATTCTTATTTCTTTGGAGCTCTTAAAGGGGATGCCATTAAAGTTTGAGAATCTTATTTCTTTTGAGCTCTTAATGGAGAAGTCGTTAAAGTTAGGATTCTTGTTTATATGGAGCATCAGTTTAAGCCTAAAAAAGAGAGAGAAATCTGGTCTATGATATGTAATATGATAGCTAGTATTTCCTTGCTTTACTTAACAAATGCTTAGACATGATTAAATCAATATTATGAACCAAAGCAATATCTTTTATCTAATTTCTTTAGGTCATTTTACTAATTTTTGTTCTTATTATAAGATCTCTCTTTATTGATAATTTTTTAAACTTGGGTTGTTTAGATCAGAAAAGAAAAACCTAGATATGCTACGTGTGACGTACATTAGTTGATATGGCTTACATTCTATAATGAGTAGAGCTAAACATTGGTTATGCATGTTGATTGATAGATAGCGTATGATGCTTATCCTAGTCTATGAATATGTTAAGAGATGGAAATTCTTAGGTAGACATGGTCCACAATGAATCCATATCCCATG
Organism: Cnidoscolus chayamansa; assembly: GCA_948266635.1. Classification (NCBI taxonomy): domain Eukaryota; kingdom Viridiplantae; phylum Streptophyta; class Magnoliopsida; order Malpighiales; family Euphorbiaceae; genus Cnidoscolus; species Cnidoscolus chayamansa. The sequence continues at coordinate 11,354 of CAOGCB010990939.1, read as the reverse complement.
TTGCAAGATAGGGCCTACATATATTGCACGTGGGTCACACATACTTATGTTTTTGACCCATGATGTTGGACTGGATTTGGGTAAGAAAACAATCTATCAAGCTATAAGGTAGTCCAATATAGATAACTTTGGTAGTCGAATATGCTTATTGTGGAATATTTTATTAATTTACCAAATGTGAAAAAATGGATGTTGTTTAAGAATATTATATGATTTATGTGCATAATATATGGAAGGATTTGGAGGTAACCAATCTAAGGATGAAATTTGTATAGATTTACGAGCTAGTGAGGACCTAAAAAGCCCTATGAATAATCACGATTATTCAAATTATTTTACATATGAAAATAATGTGTCTTTCCATTTAATTGTTTTGTGCCAAGAGTTGTGAGCATAATTCATAACAAGAATAACACCAAGGTGACTCAAAGAGGTAACGCTTTGAAGGGTTCTCATTCAAAGCACACATCTGGCATCTTGAAGAAGGCTAGTGAACTTTATACCATGGGCGTGTTTGACACTTGTTGTTGTTTTCTTTGATGGCAAGGCCTTTCCTATTGGTCATCTTTGCTATAAAGCTATTATGAAGAGGCTTTCTGACCCAACAAATCCAAATCCTAACTTTGCTCAACATTTGGCTGAGCATGAGGCTACTATTGCAAGCTTAAGAAGGAATATTCAAATGTGAACCTAAAATTGAAAGCTGAGAAGAAGCAAGGAGAGGAACAAAGCTGATAGGACAAGCAATCCAAGGGACTCAACTTGGACGAGCTGGAGTGGATGAAGGCTTTGATGGAGAAATCCAAGGGGAATCTACTCAAGCAACTTGAGTAGCTTTGAGTCCAGACTTCTAATGCATCTTGATCCTTTAGAGGGACTTTCTGTTAAAGCTATTGATCCAAATGTTACTAACACGAAAGTAATCAATGTTGCTTATGACCATGGTATGCAACCATGAAGATTGAGTAGTCTTGTTAGGCAAGAGTGGTGATTGGGGGAATTTCGCTTATCTAATTGTTGTTAGCATACAAGCAATTCTCTTTTTTCAGCACATAGATTGTGGATAAGGATGTAGTGAAATTGAACATTGAATTGTTAATGTTCATTCTTAATAAATGTTGTTATTATAATAAAAGTGCTAGAGCTTCTTATTGCTTTTGGTGTGTTTTGAAGCAATGGTGAACTTCTATATATAGAGATGTAATAAATGTACCAAACATGGCATAACATTTGGTACTAAATCTTGCTTGGTTAATTAGTGCTTCATTTGGTAAATTATTCATATTAATAATTACTTTTTTTTTTACTTTAAGGTCTAGTTGAATATAAACTACTAAAGACTTTATGGCTGGAATGATTGATTTTGTAAGAAAAGAATAAAAATGAAGTTTTGCAAAATTACGTATAATATTATTTTTCAAAATATAATTTTTTAGTTAAAAATAATTAAATTCTTTTAGTAGTAATATGAGACACTTTTTCCGATGTCAGAATCTGAATTTCCAAATAAATATTCATAGAAAATTCAAAAAATCGAGTCGGATAGTGAATAGTGACAAAAATTTGAATTAAAAAATGTTCAAAGGTAAAAATGCAAACTTTAAAAGTGTTAAAGGACTTAAAGGTAAAAGAGAAATTATAGAGCGATTAAATGGATAATTAAGTGAAGTCGGCACAATAGTGTAGGTATGGGAATCAAAATTGAGGGTTGATTCCAAACCCAAGAACCAAACCCCTCTCACTATAAAAGGATAGGGTATCGGTGAAAGGAAGGTTTTGGGAAGAACTCAAAATGCTCTCTCGCCCTCCAAGCAATAGAGTGCTAATGACGTAAGGGAAAAATGAGCAAGAAATAATTACATTGTAAAGATTTGTAATTCAAATAGCAAAGAGATTGAAGATTCATCAAAGAAGTGAAAGAATCCTAAAAGGTGTATCTGCAGTAAGGAGGTCGAACATTTGGGAGAGGAAGAACTTGGTGATTATTGAGGAAAAAAGTTCCATCAAGTGAATAACCTTCAAAATAGGTTAGTAATCAAGACTTAAGCTTATTAAAAGATGGATTTATTAGGTTACAGGAACTAGAAATGGTAAGAAGCTGGTTTTTTACCTTCTAGGAAAAATCGTGTTTCTAGTAGTTGGAATAGTAGTTCGATCATCAAAAACTAAGTTTCTTATCAAACCATAATGGGTAGCTGAAGGATGATACTGAGGCATTTCTCAATTTGGTAAAGACATAATAGGATGGTTAAAGGATATTACCGAGACATCTTTTGACCAAAGTCAAAGGAAAATAACTCCGTAGGCGAATGATGTCAATAAGACATCATTCGACTAAGCTTACAGTTTGGTAACCGAAGAATGATAACAAGTCATCGTTCGACTAAATTTACAGTTTGGTATTGAAGGATGTTGGCTCGGTATAACTCAGTTAAGTAAGGGAAATGACTTGGATAAATTGAATGGTTTACAGAAGGGTTCATCTTGAATCATTTGGATCTGAATCATAATACCCAATGATCCAAATAGTAACTTGTATTAAAGTTATTAAGTATAAATAAATGATATGTTATATGGGGAATTAGGGGATAGTTTTAAAGTATTTAAATAGTTAATAATCACTATCTCATCCTAGTCCGCCATACATGACTGGACCAAGGAAGTCAGGGACAATGCTAAAAGGATGAGGCATTCCTCTAGATGGTCAGTGCCAAATGGGTAGATGCTAACCTTTTTATGATAAATGACACATGAACAAATGAACTGATTATGACATATGCATGCATCATGAATGTTAGTGTTCCTATATAAGAGTGACAAGATATGTTGCATTGCATAATATTATTGATCTATGAAATGTTTTAATGATGTATGGATGAACCATAGACTTCAAAATTATAGTGTATGAATTGATGATAATGATAACAATAGCAATAAACAGGTAAGTTAAGTCAAAGATGGTCGAATGAAGCTTCTTGGCATTAGTATATGGTAAGTCCAAATGGTCGAAAGAAGCTTTTGATGCTATACTTAACAACAACGTAGACCCTAGGACATGCTTTGGTTGTCCGAGTTCAACGGTAATGAAGGTCTGAGGGTATGCTTATGCTACCCAGATCATTGCCTGAGGGTATGCTTAGGATGCCCGGGTTTAACGTGATGAAGTCCTAAGGAGTTGCCTCGACAATCGGGCCAAGAAGTATACTGGGACATTATCACCTTCTATGCAAAGTTGCTTGAACTGTTTGTCCATGATACATCCATTGGGAGGAAAATATTATTTTATGAATAAGAATGAATGATTTTGTGTCTGCTTACGAAGCTATTTCAAAATAGCTTACCCCTTTTTATATCCTTTCCTCATACTTCGATCCCCTTCCCATTTTTCACAGGTAATGCAAGATATTGAAGGCTTAGGGTAGAAGTGGACGTGTCGCTATGATGTAATAGTTATGTAAATGTAGAAATGTTATAAATGTTAAAAAGAGAATTTTATGATTTAAATCTTTAAGATTTATGATATGACTATAATATATAAACATAGAGTTACATAATCAGATTTAAGCAAATTTATGTATGTCAATGTTATGGAGTAGCGAGTTAAATCACGTGGCTTGCAAAGTGGAATTTTATTATTCCTTAAATATTGCATGCTTGAGTCCTTTATATTACATGAGATTTGTATTATGTTAGTAAAGTTAGAGTAAGGTAATAAATGATCATGTCGTTTTTAGGTCTCATGTAAAATATAACATATGTAATGTGATATTTAGGCATTTATGTTAAGATACTAGCTTAATCCACATTAATACTATGAAAGTAAGAAATGAAATGGAAGTTAATGGAATGTGAAGAAAGAGGAATGAAATGTGGAAATGATGGAAAACATAACAAGGTGTTATGAAATGGATGTAAAGAAAAGAAAGCGAAAAATTGACATAGAAATTTATGTATTATGACACGTAGGCTTGTTAGGGTTTTGATCACCTTCGGGTGGTCAGGATTCTAATGTTGGTAGTGGTCTCGTAAGGCCGAGCTGTTACAGAGTGGTGTTAGAGCTCTAGGTTCACATGATTGGACCTAAGAGTAGAAAGAAAAGAGTCTATATAATGTAAAAAGGGAAAAACACCATAAGGAGTACGTCGATTAGGAAGTCAAAGTTCAAATGTCATGATTATGATGATGTATACGCTAAGTATATAATGCGTGTATACTACCCATATGAAAGGAGTGATTATGTGAAATGTTATGATGTGATGATATGTGTTAATAGAATTGTTATATGAGTTCATGTGGTGACACATGAACTATATTTTATGTTAATGATATGCTTGTTTGCTTTACATAAACTAAGGATGAGAGGATTCCATAGAATTATGGGACAAATAGGAGCTCTATTTAGGAATGAATGAAAGGAGACACTAGCAGGCTTTAGGAGGTCTTTTGATATGGAGAGAATGAGAAAAGAGCTTGCTGAATGTCCGCGAGAAATCCTCATTATATAGGTTATGAAAGGATGGATGGGAACTTAGGTTGGAAGTGAGAGGAGGGAGATGGGAGATTTTGTAAGAGGTTTTAGAGTTATGGTAGGGATGATGTATGCACCCCACCACCAAGGTATGGTTATGGACGGGTTCAGGGATATCCTTTATATGAAATATTGAGATATCAAAGCCATTCTCTATATCATCCATTATTATCATGATCTACTTCAACCCTATCATATTTGCAAGACCCAAGGTACCTTTCACATCAGGGATACATAGAGGATGAAATAGTACCAAAAAGCCTAACTCTTATAGCCCAACTAGTTTTATCTACCCTTATAGCACTGGCCCCTGAACCTCAATTGGTTAGGAAAATTGAGAGAAAAGATAAAACCCCAAAAAGGTTTAAAAAAAGTGAGTTTTAAAAACAATTGAACTATGTTGGGGATGAGTGGTGAATCTAGTTCTAAAGCAAAAAGAAGACCATGTGCTAAATGTGAAATTTTCATAAAGGTCCTTATAGATACAAATCTAAAACATGTTATCAATATGGAAGGAAGGGACACATAGCTAGAGAATGTCCCACTATGGTAAGTGTAGCACAGGCACAACATGCAACATTGAGGAGAGAATGTCAACCAATCACTAGGTCAGTCTTATTGATAGCCTCACAAAGTAGAGGCCAAGATCGAGATCGACATGTAGATTTCGCGACTGGAGCTTAGGAGGAAGCTCCACTAGATTGGCACACACTTCTTTAGCATGATGACATCATGTAACATTTTCATTTATTATATATATATATGTGTATGTTAATTGATAGACCTAAGAGTATCCACTCCTTTACAACACCTAGGACGATGAGTAGTGTGATGTTGATGACTACTCTAATGAAAGGTCCCTGATGGGTCAATGGACCTAAAAAGTAGAGAAGGTCGATAAAGATGAAATAAAAATGTAATATTTTAGAGGAACTAGACAGGTACATCCATAGGTCTGATGTTGAAGTATGAATATATTGATTGTTTAGGAGGAGTTAATAGGGGTATACAATTTGTATGAACACTAATAGGTTGAAATGTTTAGAGTCATAGTTAGTGGTGGTAATGTGAGAGTATCCTAATGTGTTTCTTAAGGACTTTACAAGATGGCCACCTAACAAGGAATAGTGATAAGATGAAATTGTAGAAAGGCGTGAAGCCTATCTTTATTTCTCCTAATAGGATGGTATCTATAGGGTTAAAGAAAAGTAATGGTAAAAAGATAATAGATAATAGCAAAGGATTTTAGTAAACCTAGTACCCTTACTATGGATGGATGATGGCTTGATCGTTGGTAGGAGCAAATAGCTTCTCCAAGACAAATTTGAGATCAGGATATCATGCATTACAGAATAAAGAAGATGATGTAGTTAATATTACACTTAAAACAAAGTATAGGTATTATGAGTTTCTAGTAATGTCATTTGGGTTAACCAATGCCATTCATGGATCTCATGAACATAGTATTTTGACAATTTTGGATCGCTTTGTGATAGTATTGATTGATGATATCTTGATGTATTCCAAAAAACTCAGAACAATATGTCCAAGAACTGATGATGGTTCTATGACATTGAGAGAACACCAGAAGTATGCAAAGTTCTCAAGGTGTGTGCTTTAAAAAAGGAGTACCTCTTTCTTAGATCATGTGGTGTCAGAACATGGCATCGACTGTAGAATATGGTATCAATTGGTTAAAGCAAATGAAGATGCAAATGCCCTCAGTTGGAAGTCATAGAGTAGCTTATCCTACAATAATGCAATAAGTAGGCCAATAGTTATGGAATTTCATAAACTGATCAACGAAGGGCATTAGTGGGAGTTAACAGAAATTATGCCTTACTGGCATAGAAGGAAGTGACTCCAATGTTTATAGGGCAAGTAGCTCAGCAATAGTATAAGGATCCAAAGTTGGTTAAAATTGTAATAATAGTACTAAAAGGGGAACAAAAGAAGACCAAGTTTACAACCAAGGCAATTCTCCATTTCGACAACAAAATTTTATGTGCCAGATGACATCAGGTTGAAAAGGAGAACATTATGAGGAGAAGCACAATATGCTTAGAATAATGTTCACCCTAAGTGAAAAAAAAAGTAACAAGATATAAAGAAAGTGTATCAGTGGGCTTCAATAGAGAAAAATATTACGCACTCCGTATCATTATGTGATGTGTGTAAAGAGTAAGTTGGGGCAGCAGAAGCCAACAAGGATGTTGAAACCACTATAAATTCCATAATGGAAGTGGGAACACATCTCCATGGATTTTATTGTGGTTTAACCCATCAACTTCAATAGGAGTGACTCAATCTAGGTCAGAGAAATAAACTTAAAAAGTAGGCACACTTCATATCTGTCAGCATTGGGTACTCACTGTATGAGCTGACACAAATTTTCATAAATGAGATTATTAGGTTACATGGTATACCAGTATCTATAGTATCTGGCAAAAGACCCTAGTTTACCTCACGGTTCTGGAGAAGTCTGTAGAATACTATGAAAATGCAGTTGGAATTTAACACGAATTGCCATCCATAAACAAATGGACAAGTCAAAAAGGAACATTCAAATAATAGAAGATATGTTTTAGATGTGTGTGTTGGACTTAGGAAGTTTTGGAGGCTACATCTACCATTTGTGGAGTTTACTTACAACAACAGCTACCATTTGAGATCAAAATAGCTCCGTATGAAGCATTAGATGGAAGAAAGTGCAGATCTCCAATATGTTCGAAGGAAGTCGAAGAACGAGTTTTGGATAGATCCAAAATTGTGGAAATTACCAATTGAGTAAATTCCTTTAATTCGGGGAAGACTTAGAATTGCAATCGGCCAACAAAAAGTTATATTGATGTCAGACAAAAATAATTAGTTTTCAAGAGGGGGAATATGGTCTTCTTGAATGTATCTCCAATGAAAAGGGTGTGACTCGATTTGTTAAGGAGGATACGTTGACCTCAAGGTACATAGAACCATTCAAAATAATACAGAAGATCGGCAATGTTACCTATAGGCTTGATTTACCTGCTTCCAAGGAAACAAATTCACCTAATGTTCCCTAATATATCAATGCTGAGAAAGCAGGTGTCAAATTTAAGAAAGGATTCTCGAAGAGTTAGAGATTTTAGAGAATCTCACATACATAGAGTAACCAGTACGAATCTTTGACACCCAAAATCAAAAGACTTTGAAACAAGAAGATACACATGGTTAAAGTATTATGGAACCATCATAATGTAAATGAATGCACCTAGAAAACTAGGAAAAATCCATGGTTCAACAGTACCTCACTTGTTTCACAGCAGGAAGCTAGAATAAGAAAAATAATTCCCCTTAATGAATGAAAAATACATAAAGGTGCTATGATATGTTCAAAGCTATCTTTAATGTTAAGTGATGTAATCGATATGTATAAAACATATGTGTGATGAACATTCGAGTATGAATGTTCTTAAAGGGGAAAAGAATGAAACACCCGACACTTTTTCGAAGTTAGAATCTAAATTTTCAAATGGAATATTTATAGAATATTCAGAAAATCGAGCCAAAGTAGTGAAAAGGGACAAAATGTGAATTTAAAAATGTCCAGGGGTAAAAATGCAAATGTTAAAAGTGTTTAAGGAGTTAAAGGTAAAAGATTAATTATAGAAGGATTAAATGGAAAATTAAGTGAATTTGGCACAATAATATAGGTATGGGAATCGTACCTGAGGGTTAATTCCCAATCCAAGAACTTAGCCCTCTCACTATAAAAGGAGAGGGTATTAGTGAAAGGAAGATTTTGGGAAGAACTCAAAACTCTCTCTCAACCTCCAAGCAATAGAGTGCTAGCGATTCAAGGGCGGAGCAAGAAATAATTATATTGTAAAGATTTGTAATTCAAATAATGAATAGATTGAAGATTCATCACGGAAGTGAAAAAATCCAGAAAGGTGCATCGACAATAAGATGGATGAAGCTTTGGGAGAGGAAGAACTGGGTGATTCTTGAGGAAAATAAGTTCCATCAAGTGAATCACCCTTAAAAAAAGGTTATTAATCAAAGACTTTAGCTTGTTTTGGGGTGATGGGAGTAGATTTGATATGCATGCATGTGTGTTCTTTAATAATGGTGGTTTTCGGGTTAAGCCCCGATATTTAATGTTCTTGAATAAATGGATGTTGATGCGAGTTAAAGATGATGAAATTGCAAAGTTTGATGTTGGAAAACGCACAAATATGGTTGCATGTTGAATTGGGAGCTATTTTGTGGTGTTAAAAGTTGAGTGCGGAATTTTGCAAGTTTTGGGTGTAAGATGAGTTAAATGTATTGTAATTATGATACATGACCTGTATATGTTATGTTTTGATGATTGGATGTATGTTTGAGGTCGAAATGATGATAAGATGGTTAAAGAATGTGTTTAAAATGTTAAAAGATGGATTTAATAGGTTATCGGAATTGGAAATTGTAAGTAGCTGTTTTTTGACCTTTTGGGGAAAACTCAATTTTAGTAGTTAGAATAGTAGTTCGGTCACTGGAAACTAAGTTTATTACTGAACCAAAATGGGTAGCCGAAGGATGCTACAGATCCATTTCTTAATGTTGACCCCATAAGGAGAAAACTGATTTTGATGATTACAAAACTAAATGAAACAAGCTAAAAATTATTCAAGTATTTCAGAATGCATAAACAGCAAGACCTAAAGAAGAAAATAAAGGGATGATATGAAGATCAAAGTAAGAAGAAATAAAGACAAGTCAAGATAGCAAAAACATGTAAGAGAATTGAGCTTTTTGATTTTCCAAAGAAACAGTCTCATTCATAAAGAGTTTTTTCGAAACAAATTCTCAGAACATATTTTTGAATCAAGAAAGATCAGTTTTAAAGTAAGTTAAATTTTAGTTTGAATGATAAAACTAACTAAACTAATTTTAGAAACTACACTTTTCTTAACAGACAGTTAAAAATAAAATTAGCCTACCATTTTTCAAAATTAGCTAAACTACTTTTAGACTCAAAATATTTTTAGCGAAGCTAATTTTGAACTAAACCTAACAGAAGCCTGATATAGTATGGTCTGCACAGTCTGCGCAGTAGTCTACCAGACTCCAACGGCTAGAAAACTATTCATTTCGCTGTCTTCTAGTGCTGGAAACTTTAGAGCAATTTTTCACCTATAAATAGTTGCATTTACTTCAAGTTTTGGCTAATGAATGCAAGACTTTATTGAGCAATTTCTAAGCAAAAATTTCAGCATTTTTATAGCATTCATTGAGAGTTTTATTGGCAAATCTTCTCTCTCTTCTCATAGCATTCAGCTGTAATTTATTGCAAAAGAGAGTGATTTATTTTGATCTTAAATTTCAATAAAGAAATTTATTTAAGTGAGGGTACATCACTTGGAAGAGGTTGTTAAGCACCTTGGAAGCTTAAAAAAGTTTGAAGGGGAATCAAACTTGTAAGAGGTTTTCTAAGCACCTATGAAGCTTGGAAGAATTGTAAAATGTTTTATCTCTTACCTGGGAAAAGAGATTGATAGTGAAGTGAACTCTCAAGGAGAAGCTGGAGAAGAGTGGACGTAGGCTAGAGTTAGCAGAACCACTATAAACTCTTATGTTTGAATTTTCTTAACTTTACTCCCCTTTGATTAATTGCTTATTAATTCCTCTAAAATCATTTGAATGAGATTTATTGAAGTTTGATTGATTATCTTTGATATTAAATTGAAACATATTTGAAATTAGCAAACCAGAGTACTTAGCTAATTTTAGCGTGAACAGTAGAGTGAACAATAACTTTCCCATAGATAAAAGTTAGCTAAACTTAATTTATTTTCTGCTATCATTAGTTGACTAAAGCTGCACAAGTAAATTAGAATAGAATTCACATTGGAAGTACTTAGTCATAATTTCATATACAAGTTTAGTGCAATAACTTAGAAATTCATGAAAAATAAAAAAATGACCAATTCACCGCCTCTTGGTCACTTAACTTTGGGACACCACTTAATTTGATAAAGACATAATAGTATGGTTAAAGGATGTTACCAAGACATAGTTTCACCAAAGTCAAAGGAAAACAACTCGGTAGGAGAATGATGTTAGCATGACATCATTTGGCTTAGCTTACAATCCACTAATTGAAGGATGATAACAAGTCATCGTTCGACTAAACTTATAGTTCAGTGAGGGATGATGGCTCGGTATCAGTCGGTTAAGTAAGGAAAATGACTCGAATAAACTGAATGGTTTACAGAAGTTTGATCCTGAATCATTCGGATTCGAATCATAGTATCCAATTATCTAGACAGTAACTTGTATTCAAGTTATTAAGTATAAACGAATCAAATGCTAGCTATATGGGGAATCATGGGGTAATTTTAAAGTATTTAAATAGTCTATAGTCATTCTCTCATCCTAGTCTGCCATATAGGACCATACTAAGGAAGACAGGGACAATGCCAAAAGGACTAGGCATTCATCTATACGGTCAGTGCCATATGAGTAGATGCTAACCTTTCTATGAAAAATGATACATAAATAAATGAACTGATTATGGAATATGCATAAATTTTGAATGTTAGGTTGTTTGCATTAGAGTCATGAGATACGTTGTATTGCATAAAATTGTTGATCTATGAATTGTTTCAGTGATGTATGGATGAACCATAGACTTCAAAATTATAATGTATGAATTGACGGTAATTGTCATGACCAGATTTAGGGCCTAGGAGATTAGGTACCTAAACCAATGAGATTAACAAGGAGATTATGAAATAACATGTTAAATGGGAATTAAGGAAGGAATGAAGTAGGAGAGTAGAGATTAAGGTATGAATGGAAATTG
>CAOGCB010990589.1:0-18058 GCA_948266635.1 Cnidoscolus chayamansa | reverse complement strand
TTATTGTATTTTGATTTTTGGGCCAGGTTGTGTGCCCATCTCTCCGATTGAAATGGATGTATTTCAATCAGTTGTGGTTGAATTATGTGAACTATTTTGTTATGAAATTGAAATTAATGAAAGTGTATTTCTTTCAAGTGTTGACTTGATGTATTGAAGAAAAAGTTTTAATTTGGTTGGATTTCTATTATGTACATGTGTGTTTTCAGGAAAAAAATTACAGGTAGGCTAAGACCGGCAAAGTGGCTAACCGAACCGGGGAACGGATTAACCGGCGGTTAATTTGGGAACCGGCAAGGGGTGTCACAGAACATTTATAATAAACTCTACCTCTCTGTCAGGTGGTATACCTAGCAACTCTTCTGGAAATACCTCTATGTAATCGCATATTATGGGTATGCTAATAATATCAGAACCTTCATTTTTGGTCTCAAGAACGCATGCCAGATATGGTGTACAATGCTTACTAACTAATTTTCTTACCATTGTAGCTAATATCAGATTATGAAGATAACATGTTCTTTTCCCACAATAGTTACTTCATTGTTATCTGCTATTGTTATAAATCTCTTAAGCCTACAATCACTATTACCCGATGCCTATATAATCAATCCATGCCTAATATAACATCAAACTCTCTAAATTGTAACTTTATTTGGTCACTGGGAAAAATACTACTATGTATCTATATGGGGTAATCTCTATAGGCCCTACTTACCACTACACTGTGGCCTAATGGATTAGTTACTAATGTATGATGCTTTAGAGTACCTACTCTCAATTCCCTATCATGTTTAATAGGAACGTCAAATTAATCCTCCTTCTCCCTAGCCTTCAATTCATAAGATTTAGTTGGAGCCATGGCGTCCCCTTTGTCTGTTGTACTTGGTGCTCTCTGGTTAGGTGTACCACCCTTCTACTTAGGTGCAAAAATTGCATCTCCTCTACCCCTACATCTGCCTCTACCAATTACAAGGGTGGATATTTCCTATAGGGGCTTGATGGTGGCAACTCTTGAGCTTTGGGATAATCTCTCTTATAATGATCAGTAGAGCCACAAATAAAGCAAGCCCTTATTACTTCCAACATTCCCCTAGGTTTCGTCTGCCACAATGCTCACATACTAGATAGGATCCCCTACCGATACCCCTTATGTTCTTCCTACAAATGTGGCTAATGGATCTAACTTGTTAACTTTGCTTTGAGATTACCTTTGCTAGCTCTACCCTTATGTCTTTCATTGACCAGACTGTTGGACCCGTTTATGCTTTTTACTGAATGTCTGGGAAGCTGAAGATTGTGCTTGTACTTGACCTTGTCCCCTCTTATGTGGGCCGCTTTGTTGCTTACTCTACTCAATAGCCTTAACTTACTCTATGCCTAGAGCTGTATTCACCAAATTTGGAAAGTTCCAAATTTTTTGAGCCATCAAATATAATTTGATTTCATTATGCATGCCTTGTTCAAACCTCTTACAGCGGGCCTCTTCTGTAGGAACAATCTCTAGTGCATAGCAGCTCAGTTTGATAAACTCCTTTTCATACTCCTTGACTGATAGCCTCCCTTAACTTAAATAAATAAACTCCCTCTTTCTTTCCTCTATATATAAATCCCTAATGTACTTCCTTCTAAAATCGATTAGAAAATACCTAATGTTCTCTACTCAGCTCTAACTGGCTGTGATTTGGTCTGCCACCATTGATATGCCTCCTCTATTAGTAGGGAGACTGCACAAATCATACTATCTCCTAGAGTGCATTGTAGCATCTCCAAAACTCTTTTTGTACCTTCTAACTAATATTCTGCTCTTCAGGTATCATCTTCTTTCCTAACTCTAAATTCAAAAGCCCCTTATTTTTAAAACTTATCCACAAGTGGTCTAGCAAGTGCGTGTACTATGGTATGTGCTGGAGGTGTTACTCTTATCACTTGCCCTAACATATTAGCTAATTGATGAAAGAATATCAGCTAATTGATGAAAGAAGGCATCTTGCCTTGGTCTAACTGTATTGTGGATGGGTGCAACACTCTCTAGTTCAACAGCTTCAAGAGAGGTATAACTCTCTGCCTCCTCTTCTATCACTTGCTGAGATCCTGAGTCCATCTTACCTATAACAAAATCCAAATACAAATCCACATCAGAATCACATCATTGCTTTGACATATCATGCACATAGACTATAATGCTAACTTATGTTATAAGACTGCTTAAATTGCGCTCTAATACCAAAAACAATAACACCCCCTACCCGGACCCATGAAGAATCGAGCAAGGTGTACTATTGGACTGCCCACTATTTTCATTTACTTGTGCATACTTATTCTTGTGTATAATTTTATTTCATTCATATGAATATTTTATTTTTCCATAGCCTACTTTATTAGACCTAAAGAAACATCAGCAGAGTTTCCCCTGTAAAAGGACCTTTAAAATTATACGTCTAGACCTGTTCCAAAATCATGTAACTTCATCGTCACACAAACAACTCACCACATAAAATATGTTTACATAAATTTAATTTATAAAACCAACTACGTACTATTTAACTATTCATAACTCTATGCACATGCCAAAATTAATAAAATACATATATAGTGTCAAAGCTCTGGGTAGTTTAGTTGTGACATTGGTCCTTAAACTACGCATCACCGCAAGCTCTAGGTGGTTCATCCACAACATTATTGCCATCATCTAGCAAAGTGAAGAATCAACTCATGTGATCTACTTATAATCCTATTGAAATTTTACCTAAAAAGAAATTATATATTAGGTGTATCAACAATATTTCATTCTCTAAGATTTTTTTGATGAACAATATTTGATTTGAAATTCAACTTTGATTTGAGAAAGTTGGGATCTAAATGAACATGATGGTTGATGGTTGATGGTTGATGGTTGATGGTTGATGGTTGATTCGAGAGAAAGTTAGATTCAAATTGATGTTTGATTTGAGAAATATGTATATGTCGATTCTATAATTGTGAATTTTGACTTGCAAAATATTTGTTATCATAATTTTGATGTACCTTATTGTAACAAATTTTAAATTCATTGTCACAACACGAATTTCAAACTACTACTGGCGTTAGATCCTTGATCACCCGAAAGCCACCGAAACCCTAATAAGCCTAACATAACCTATACATTAACATTTTCTTAAATATATTATCATCAATAGATCTCATGCATCATAACAAACTAAGGCAAATAATCATATATGGAATGATTATATTCCATTCAGAGGCATCATGACATAACATGTAATACCTGGGACCAAAAGAGGGCGGGAAGTGATCGCCAGTGCTAGAGAGAGCATGGACAAGGAGCAGCTTCTAGCAGGCTTCTAGGTGGAGGGATACATGAATGAATCGATCCCACACTTAAAAAAAAGAGAGATCCTAAGACTGTGTAGGGATGAGGCTGCATAGTTGAGTGATTTTGAGATTGTGCAAGTATGGGACTGTATAATTGAGAATAACTTAAGAGATTTGATAGGTACTAGCTATATCAACAAGGTGCACCTTCCTTTTCGGGAGCCTTTCTATAAGAACTCCATAGTTAAGCGTGCTTGGCTTGAAGAAATTACAAGATGGGTGACCTTCTAGTAAGTTCTCCCAGAAAGCATGTGAGTGAGGACAAAGCATGTTGGAAATGATATATGTTGGTTTATGGCGGTAGTTGTCAAATCGGGGTGTTACAAGTTGGTATCAGAGCCAGTTCCTCTCCTAGTACGGTGTGGTTTGAGGACAAACCAAGCAAAAGCTGATGGGCATGTAATACCCGGGACCAAAAGAGGGTGGGAAATGATCGCTAGTGCTAGAGAGAGCACAGACAAGGAGCAGATCCTGAGACTGTGTAGGGATGAGGCTGCATAGTTGAGTGATTTTGATATTGTGCAGGTATGTAAAATTGAGAATAACTTAAGAGATTTGATAGGTACTAGCTATATCAATAAGGTGCACCTTCCTTTTTGGGAGCCTTTTCATAAGAACTCCATAGTTAAATGTGTTTGGCTTGGAGCAATTATAGGATGGGTGACCATGAGATCTACACAACCTTATTTTATACATTCTTTACATTTAGATTATTACAAATCCTAGAGGCTTTAGCACACTATTATCTATAGGTCACGTCCGAGTCTACCCAGACTTTTTTTGCAGCACCCGTAAATCTGAAACTTCTGGGAAGTGAGGAATTCGGAAAGGAAAATGGAAAAACATAAAAAGGGATAAGTTATTTGAATAGCTTAGTGAGTAGACATAAATAATTATAAAATATTAATTTTGTGCAAGTGAATGCAACACCGTTAAACATTTCAATCAAAGTGATCTTTATCACCAAAGGTTTCCCAATCCATAAATGTTTAGTTGGCTTGCTAGCTCCTCAAGCCTTTCCCTTAAACATAATCCATAAATGTCCAGCTGGCTTGCCATCTCTATTCCTGTGAATCATAAGATATAGTGCCAAGGGCTCCTATTGTCCACTTGGTCTTACCATATATCACAATCATGACATGTTATAAATCATCATCATACATATCTATAGTGAAGCCAATGGGTCATCAAAATCTCACCAATACATATCATAATATTATGCAATGCATCATCATATCATAATATTATGCAATGCATCATACCTCATGAGACTAATGTAAACATCATGTACATTGTGATGCATAAGTATGTTGTAAATATTTATTCATTTGTATATCATAAATTAGATTTATTTAACATCTACTCACTTGGACTAGTGCATATTAATATACTCTTTTTTGTCATTATTATCCCTAATTCTCGAGGTCCGATCCTACATGTGACAGGTTTAGGGTTAGAGACTAACTTTGAACATTTCTACATTCTACACATTTTCCTATAAATCCTTAAATAACATCACACAACATAACAATAATTATATTTAGCAACTTAGGTTAAAGATGCTAGCAAGGGATTTTCGATAGCAAGATCTTGTACAGAGTTGAAACTTCGCTTGGGGATCCTAGTTCGGTAGCCAAAGCTTGAACCCTAAACTGCGTTTCTTGACTTTCAGCAACACCTTCGGCGACCAAATTCCCTTACTGAGCCATCCCATGCTTTGGTAGAATCCTTTGGCTGCCAAGCATGCCTCGGATGGAACACAGCTTTGGCGGTCAAACATCACTTTCGACTACCGATCCTAAGTTTTGGCAGAATGCCAAAACCAAGCTTTTACAAGGTTTCAACATGCCAAAACCTGTCAAAATGGCCATTTGGACACTTCTAACATATATTAACAGTTCCTCAGCATCAACAAACGTAATTCAACCAACAAATTCAACATGCAACAAAAATTCCTTCATTCTTGATCTAAACTTTACAACTTTTAAAATATTCATTTCATCTTTACTTTGACATGCAATGTTATTGTTATACATTTTGAAGTTCAAAACCACCCTTTTGAACTTCTTTTGTGACCAAACCTGTGATTTTCCAAGAAATCTATCAAACTTACATTTTTACTCTAAAACCATCAAACCTTCACTTTCTTTGCATATATGTACCCCAACCTTTCATATTTACTTCAGTCATTATTGATTTTAGGGTACTAACCTGGTTACATTTAGATAGGAAGTTACTGGAACTTGCTAGACTTGAAATTCCTTGCAAGCTTCTCAAATTTTTGTGTTTTGATCACTATGACATCTACCACACTTAAGTTTTATAATAACTCGAATAATTTATCTATATATATATATATATATAAAATTAAAGATATTCATGTTAAATATTATTTTATTTATACTATTATTATTTAGAAATTTACAAGTTTCATTTTTAATGATTTTCTAAATAATTATTTTATTATTAATAATTTTATTTTATCCTATTGATTTATAATTTTAATAGTTTACGTGTGATTTACTTAGTATACTTTTTAAATTCGTGTTGCATGTTGATTAAAATTAGATTGAAAGGAAATTTTAATTTACATGTTATTTCAAGATAGGGATAAATGTGACAATCTCATTTTCATAGAAAAATATTTGTGTTTTTATTATAAGAAAATACATTTTTTAAGTTTTAATTATGCTTGGACTTGAAAAATAAAGTGTAAAAGTTTTGGAGTTGAAAATAAAAATTTGGAAGAGTTAAAGGATTGAAATAAAACTTGATTTAAAAAGGAGGGATTAAAATATAATATTTCTAAAAATATTTGTCACCTATATGGCACTCCTCTCTCCACAAAAAAAAAATTCAAATTTAAAAGTTGCAGTAGAAGCAATGGGGGAGAAAAGAGAAAAGGAAAGAAAAAAAAAAGAAGAAGTAAGAGGAGAATGGAAGAAAATGAAGGCACGGTCGGAATCAATGGCATTTTCTGGTGATGAGCCGCTAGAAATGCAAGAGAAATAGAGAAAGAGGAGAAAGAAAGAAGAGAAAATAAAAAATGAAGGAGATGTGCACACGCATGATATTTTTCATCCAATAAGGTGAGTTTAAGTTATTTTTCACCATTGACCTTTGGATATGTTTTAGATATTCATGTCTAGAAGCTATATTTCCAATTTGGTAATTTCAATGGTTTGATGTGGAGATACTAGTTGTTGAATGTAGGTTATCGTATTTACCCTTGATTATGGAAGAGCTTCGGTTTTGTGAATGAAATAAATAGTTAGGATTCTTGAAAATTATGAAATTTTACATGGATTTTTATCATTGATGTGTTTATGATATTGTGTTAAAATATGGTGAATTTTATACTTATATTTTGTGAGATACAAGATTTCTTCTAGGTGTTGCTAAGATGCATATGGTTGGAGGAGTTGATGAAATTATTAATATTTCTGAGATGTATACATAATTTATGGTTGATACTTTTATTGATATCGTATTGGTGTCTAGAATATATATTTAAAGTGCAAAGTTGATGTAGTGATTGAAATGTTATATGTGAATAGTGATTGAAATGTTATATGTGAATTGAAATACAAATTGTTAAAATTGGTATTATAAAGAATGAATTAATTTTGATAAATTGTTGGATGGATTAACAATTATTTTGAGATAAATTATGATGTTTAATGAAGGTTGAATTGATTATGGAGTATGGATGAGGATTATATATATTATTAGTTGGATTCTTGTGATATGATATTTTTAGTTGGGTAATTGGAAATTAATTAATAAAATATTCATGACTTAGAAGGAAAACAAATTGTAATGAACTAAAAACATTAAAAAGGACCTCTATAAGTAAATTTGTGATTTTTGAGACACTAGCAATAATTACTTCAACAATAGTGAAGTTTAGTAGATTGAGCTGGTTTTGGAGAATTGGACCTATTCAAGCTTGTGATAGGCCCCTGATGGGCATTGTGATCTTATTGCGGGATTAAGGCCATTGTTATTGTGTTTTAATGAGTTTTATTAGCAGAACTTAGGTCTAGTCATAGGTGAGACTATACTGAAATTTCAACCAACATTTTGAATTTTGTTTTGCCTTTGATAATTTAATTATTTTTGTCAATGATTAGTTACTTATAGAATTTAATATGTTTTTATAAGTAATTGGTAACCGTACTTCCTTCTTTCTAGTTGGACCAGTAGTCATTGGATCGCTAACTCTGTAAGTTGAATATTAATTATTTTTGTAATTTCAATAGTTATTATATTAGGATCATCCTTTTAATTAATGCATTAATTATGTTATATTGTGTAGCCTTGGGGATGATTTGGAGCTAATACATATATATCGATAGATGTGTGATCCCGAGGTATGCACAATGTATTATCTTACTAGACTCACATGGATATGGATAGGCGATGTATGTATAACATTATATTGTTGTTAGACTCTCGCCACTGCGGGGTATATACAACGTTATACTATTGCTAGACTACTGCGTAATAGAATAAGAGATTATTTTGGATAAAGAGAGCCAGATATGGGGATTGGCTCCCAATATATGCAAAGGTGCGTGAGTAGCTCCAATTTGTCTTTTTGTGTGATTATTTGGTGAATTTCTCGATATTTGCACATGTATTTCTAGGATTGCATTAGTCTTAGATAGTTATAGAAATTATGATTATAATTAATATTTAAACTTGTTGAGTTAAATGCTCACCCTTGTTCAAATTTTTTTTTTTCACATTGCATGAGGAGCTAATTTTCTTTAGAGTAGAAACTTACTTGTTTTTCTCACAGAGTATTAAATATTTATTTCGTAATATACGTATTAAGGAATATATAGGAATATGGATTGAGCAAGGCTCTTTGATGGTTCGAGAAATGTTTGGGTTGAACGAGGCTCGCCATTTGCATTTACTTTAATTAAATGATTTTGTGATGTAATATATTTTAATCAAAATATGAGTTGTTTATGCTTTTTTAAAATATTGTGAGCTTTGAGTTAATATATATATATTCTTTGTTCTTAGAACTCTGACTATACAAAAAATATTTTAATGTATATATTTATATTGAGGAATATATGGGAATATGGATTGAGCAAAGCTCCTGACGGTTCGAGAAATGTTTGGGTTGAGCAAGGCTCCCCAATTGCACTTACTTTAATTAAATGATTTTGTGATGTACTATATTTTAATCAAAATATGAGTTGTTTATACTTATTTAAAATATTGTGGGCTTTGAGTTAAGTTGCAATTTTATGAACAATAATGTTATAGCCTAGATTTTATACTGCTATCGGCATTAAAATTTTGACCATCCTAAGGTGACTAAAACCCTAACAAGTCTAACCTTCCATTTATACTACATTCCATTACATTTGCATTTCATTTCATTTTGTATTCATTAACAAAATGATCTCATGCATTTCAATAGGTTAAGGCTCATAAACATATAAGGATTATTTAAATTCCTAATTACAGGCATCATGCATATCTTGTATCATCATAACATAACATTAACATAAGTTCCTTATTCCAACATTTAAACAATAACCTTACATTACATTTAATTAGTATTTTTTACTATTTTTATGTGATTAATGTGGGCTTAATTTTGGTAAATTAATTTGAAAACGTTGGTTATGTTGACAAATTTGAATTTTTCATAGGTTGAATTTGAAAACACGATGATTTCATGGTGCTAGAATTATGGGCACAATCATTATGGGCACAAAAGAGTAGGAATTTCATATCAATTAAGATAGAAGAAATTGAATTCAAATTTGAACATCATTGGAAGAGGCGTGAAGATCAAAGACTTTATAGACACAATTTTAGTAGATTAGGATAAAAAAAAAGAATTAGTTATAACTTCATATCCCTAATCTATAAGATAGGTATGGGTTGTTACAATATTTTCCCTATAAATAGGATAAGGCAACTAAAGGAAAAAAAACACAACGTAGTTTCTTCATAATACTTTTCCCTTAGTTTTTCTTATTGTTTCTAATGGTCGTCATCGGCTAAACACTTTTTATTTTAGTTGGAGCCTACTCAAGATTTCGATTTATTCCACTTGAGAGGCTTAATTGTTCTTATCTATTTTCTTTATCTCTTTCGTTATCAATTTTATTTTTGTTTAGTTTGTTTAACGTAGTTCATGTAAATGTCCAATTGGTGTCATTGTTCGCGTTGCTCGAATTGTGTTCTGCCATATAGGTTAGTGGATTCGTTATTATCTTCTAAATCTATAATTAGTGATAAATCAAGAGGTTTGTATACCTAGCATGTATATAAATTCTCTTGTGAAATAAGATAGGCTAGCTTAAATGAATCAAGCGTCTTGAATTCATTGGTTAGAGTTAGGCCTTCCTAATTATTAATCCGGTCATTAGATTAAATTAATTGGAGCACTCCTACGATTGTTTAACGATTAGAATTAGTAACTAAAGCGTCTATGTAGTAATTTACCCATAAGAAAAGATTGGTTGCAAAAGCGTTATTGACAACTAGAAACGACTTAGTGAATTAGATGAGAAATAATATTTATACCAATGAACAAGTAGTAAATTTGAAATTAAGATTAGATCTCAAACCAAAGAAGTTTTCTACTGATACTTATTTTGATAAAAATTCATTTCTGGTTCATTTTTTTCATTTATAAATTTGTTTATTTGTTGGCTCTATAAGAAATTCAATTTCCAATACTTCCTTGTGAGATCTACTTCACTTTCCACTACTACAAATTTAATTGGGAACGAGAATTTATTTTTAGTGATTTTGGCACGCATCAATTACATACATAACATAATTCATGAGATCTAAACATGATCATTTCATTAAACATTCTTAACTTTTACATGAAAACATTTAAACATTCCTAGGGGCAATTACATAAACAACACGAGACACGTCCATTCTACCTTGATGTCTCCGGTACCCTCGGCATACTTGTGAAAAATGGGATAGCCTATGGGGTAGGGGAGAGGACATGTGATGCGAATCAAATGGCATCTAATGAAGCAATCAATGGTTCTATCACAAGATCAATGGCAAAGAAGATGCAAAGATTGGTCTAAGAATATATGGGCAGAATCTATAAGGATCAATTGGTATAAGGATGGATAAATATAGTGCAAGTTGGCCATGAATATGCTTCAATTGAATTCTCACATTTGGAGACTCACCATGTTCAAATTAGCTCATAGCTTGGTGCATTACATTTGAAGAATTTGGAGACTTTGGTGGCTGCTATATATTTATATGCACATTAGAGTCTTCCACTTAATTAGTATATGTATTATTTTATGTGTAATATTCAGATTAGGAAGGAGTTAGCTTAATTTCTTTGTTTACCTTTTCTTTTTATGTTTTTGTTATTGTCATTTTTAGCTTGTAAGAGTGTAAGAAGAGGTTTGAATTGATTGATTGATTACCCCTTTTCATATAGACAACTTTTGGTACACTATAATAGGTGTTAGAATGTTATTTTTAGGTGGAAGAATATGTCTTCTTCCATTTATTTTCAGGTGGAAGAATATGTCTTCTTCCACCACTCTCTTCCTACATGAATTTGTAAGGGTTTATAACCCATTATATTCTTCATTTTTGAAAAAAAAATGACTCTATTTGCAGAAACATAACTCCATTTGAGAGGTTCATCTTAAACTATTCTTGAAGAACTTAAATCACTCTTGACAAATTTGATCAACTTGTTGAGTTTTAGTTATATTCTTGGTTCTCACTACAAGTCAACGAAGGATCTTGAACATGATCTCTCTTCACTTGTTTTACCTTTGGTTTTTCACTTCATTCAAGTGTTGTGTCAAGGAAAACTAGTGTCTCTCACCTGATTTTGAGCTTTCCTTAGAGTGTCATCAATAAAAGGTGGAAGGTTCCTTGGCTTTCCTTATCGGTTCACATCATCTTGGTATTAGAGTTTTGGCTCTCAATCAGGTTCACTATCCTTGTTTGCACTTTATTTTTACCTTATTCTTGTGTTTTTCCTTAATATTTCCTTCATCCTTGAGCTTTGTATTTGAGTTGCTGTTCATAGATGTGTGAACCCCTTCCCGAAGAATGCATTTTTTGCAATGTGTATGGAAGTGCAATGTGATAGGGATAAATGCATGTGACTGTGTGTGTGAGTCGCCACCTTGTTTAATTATTTTAGGGTAAACTAGGAAAAAATCCTATGTGACTCCTTTTTAATTAATTAACTTAATTTTTAGATTAATTAGCCCAATGGATTAAAGGCATAGTCTACGAACCCGAGGTGGATCCCGAGACCATGTCATGCATATTAACTAATCATTTTAAATGTAGCTGAAAATGCAGGGTAAAAGTGTTTGATGATTTTGGAAAATTTTGAGTGATTTAGAACTTACTATTTGAGATTTGATCCAAAACATGCCTACGTACCCTTTATTTGAATAAGGGATCAAAGTCAACGTAGTTCGAAATTGCCTTTTTGAAAGAGCTTTGATTTTGGGCCTTTAAGGCCAAATTGGATTTTGGGCTTTTGTTGCCAAAATGGGTTTTTTGGGCACTTGGTGCCTAAATTGTGTTTTTTGGGCACTTGGTGCCTAAATGTGATTTTGGGCCTTTAAGGCTAAATTGGGTTTTTGGGCCTTTAGGGCCAAATTGGGGTTTTGGGCCTTTAGGGCCTGATGGTGAATTTTGGGCCTTTAGGCACAAATGGTGATTTTGGGCCTTTTATGGCCAAATCTGGTTTTTTTGGCCTTTAGGGCCTAATTGTGAATTATGGGCCTTATTGTGAATTATGGGCCTTTGAGGCCAAATGGTGAATTATGGGCCTTTGGGGCCAAATGGTGAATTAGGGGCCTTTGGGGCCAAATGGTGAATTATGGGCCTTTGGGGCCAAATTGATTTAGTTGGGCCTTTAGGGCCAAATCTTGTTTTATTGGGCCTTTAGGGCCATATCTGATTTTATTTGGGCCTTTTAGGCCAGATCTGATCTTATTTGGGCCTTTTAGGCCAGATCTGTTCGAACTAGGGATAATATGCTAGAGTTATGGATTAACTAGGTATTCTTGACACATAAGTTTGAATCTAAGCTTTTAATACCTTGATTATTGATTAATCGGGCATCATAGCTTTAGATTTGTTCAATTAAAGCTTTAATGAGATGGATGAAAAATGACTGGA
The DNA here is from genome assembly GCA_948266635.1 of Cnidoscolus chayamansa. Lineage (NCBI taxonomy): Eukaryota > Viridiplantae > Streptophyta > Magnoliopsida > Malpighiales > Euphorbiaceae > Cnidoscolus > Cnidoscolus chayamansa. The sequence continues at coordinate 5,506 of CAOGCB010990589.1, read as the reverse complement.
TTTAGAGTTGGAGTAGAAAACAAGTATGCATATGATACTTTAAATTAAAAGAAATAGAGTTTTAGAGGAAGTGTACCTGATTCAGACGTCTTCCATTTCGGAGCTTCAGTTTGTCAGATCTTCAATAATTTAATATTATTTTAGGTGATCACAACACAACTAAAACAATGCTAAAAAAACTAAATAATGCAGAAAAGCAATAGAAGAATCGCAACGAGCAAGGAGGGAGAGTGATCGTCCGTCAACACATACTGAGTGAGTAAAAATAAAGGCAAGGGGTTAATTTATAGGGAAAAATCGGCCGAGGGCGGTAAGTTACCGCCGTCGAGGGCGGTAGGTTATCGCCTCGGGCGGTAAGTAGAGGGCGGTAGGTACCGTCGGATTTCGGCGGTAGGATCCGGCGGTCACTGCCACCGGCAAGGACGGTCACGACCGCCTGCCTTGGCGGTCCAAACCGCCGAGATTGTCGATTTTCGTTCCGAAGGCTTTTTCAGGAGTTCCGGACCTCCAAAAATTATTCCGAGAGTATCTTTGGTTCCCTCACAACTTTCCGGACGTTTTGAGTACCATATTGGCATACTTCCGGAAACTTTTTCGAAAGGCCTCTGGTCTAGCCGAACTGTTTGCAATCTAGAAAAACAAGCTTTCCGAGCCTCAAAATTCGAGTATTCATAATTGCCCCCACTAGCAACCATAAAAATGATTTATGGGAGCAAGTGGTTGTCTGAATCGCGAATTTTGAGTTGGAGGGTTTGGACCCATGTTTTGGTCATTTTCCGAACTATTTTTTACTTACATTTAATCAGTAAAACAGTGCAATGCATGTATGGATGATTTTTTCACGAGGATTTTTTCCTACTTTTTTCATGTATGAATGCCGGATTTTTGGGGTACTTAGTACCAAGATTAGGAATTTCTGGACCTTTGAGGCCAAACTGATTTATTTTGGGCCTTTGAGGCCAAATTGATTTTTTGGGCCCTTGGGGCCAAATTGATTTTTTGGGCCTTTGAGGCCAAATTGATTTTTTTGGGCCTTTGAGGCCAAATTGATTTTTTTGGGCCTTTGAGGCCTAATGGATTTTTCGGGCCCTTGGGGCCAAATGGATTTTTTCGGGCCCTTGGAGCCAAATGGATGTTTCGGGCCCTTGGGGCCTAATGGATTTCTTTGGGCCGTTGAGGCCAAATTGATTTTTTGGGCCTTTGAGGCCTAATGGATTTTTCGGGCCCTTGGGGCCAAATGGATTTTTTTTGGGCCTTTTAGGCCCAAATTGACTTTTTTCATTTCTTTTTCACAAAAATAAATCCTTTTTTAGTCACAGTATGCACAGTTGGACCAAAAGTCTCTTCAAAGTAGAAAATATCAATTCTGGGGAGGTATGGTGTCTCCAATTGCTACCCTTAGGGGAGTGGTCATTGAATGGGAATTTTTACGAACTAGCATTAGACTTTGGAACCTGGAAGCCCACGTTTTCTGGTTTAGGGACATGATGGAGGAGATGTGCCTCCTTTTTGAGGAGGTTCTACATAATTAAAGGGTGCCCCCCGTATGAGGTCAAAATTGGGTATGTTTGACTGTTTGAAGGCCTGTTTTAATTTAGTCGGGCCACAAGCTAAGGCCATGATCATTGATGATCAGAAGGAAATTCTGCTACCGTCAATTGATGAATTCTTGGAGGCTCAATAAGATGTCCCAGACCGGATGAGGCTGAAGATGCGAGCCTTTGCTTTCTGCTTGCTTGCTGGTTTATTCAACAAGGACGCAGGCTTTAGGGATTTACAATTCTGCCTGATGATTAGGCAAATGGAAAGGATGAGCTGCATTGGCAGTATTGTTCTTGTCGAGACCATTCGGAGTCTGGATCGAGCGGCTTTAGGCCATGAAAATTGGACAATCTTTCCTTCTTCTTTTTTCTTTTTCTTTTTTTTTCTTTTTTTTTCTTTTTTTTTCTTTTTTTTTTTGCCTCTTTTTTTTTGTCACCTCACCTTAGAAAAGATTAGGAGGAACGCACTGCTAAGTGAGTTGGAGGAGTGGACTGACACAGACAAGGAGATTGTTTTAACTCTTAGGGAGATAGGTGAGACTTTGGGACCTAAAGAGGACACTGATGATATTGCTTTATGTAGACACAGAGAGACTTAGTTTGGACTAGACTCTGGAGGGGGTACGGATGATGTTGCTTTATGCAGACATAGAGAGACTTAGTTTTAGACTAGACTTTAGAAAGGATACAGACGATGTTGCTTTATGCAGACATAGAGACTTAGTTTTAGACTACACTCTAGGGATTTTTCAAACTTTGGTCTTTTTTTGTACTTGACTCTTTTGGGTCATTGGATTGATGTTTTTTTTTGTTTTGAAGAATAAACTCATGGATGATGGCTTTGGGTGATTTATCTTTCCAAGCATCTCTCACTTTATCTTTTTTTTCTTTTTGCTCTAATTTTTGCCTAAGCCGCCCTTTCGGGTTTTCGACTTAGCGAGCTTTTTGCTCTAACTTTTGCCTAGACCGTCCTTTTGGGGTTTCAGCCTAGCGAGCTACCCATTTTTGCTTAAGCCGCCCTTTTCAGGTTTTCGACTTAGCGGGTTTTTTTATTTTTTTTATTCATTTTTTTTATTGGCAAAGAAGAATGAATCGTGAAATGATTTTTTTATTAATGCTTAGACCGGGCCCAAGGAGGGCTGCCTACATATCTCTTTTTTCCAAAGAGAATCAGGTCTGATGTAGTTCCTACCAGTTCTTCATTACATAGAAATCACAAGGAGTAATTTCATATGTAGTGCTTTTTAAGCTGATCCAGATTGCATGAGTTTACGAATTCCAAACCATCCAGATCTGTTAGAGTGACGGCTTCGCTGGAGGTATCTTCTTTAGAATGTAGGGTCCAACCCAATGAGGGCGGAACTTATCACGGGGATCTATGACTGGTTGTCTAATTTCTTTCAGAACCAAACAACCTTCTTCTAACTTACAGCCTTTGACTCTTTTGTTGAAGTGTCTAGCCATTCTTTTTTGGTAAACTTGAGTTTGATTGATTGCTTGTAATCTAATCAATGCCCTAGAGTTAAAGATGGTAATTCTTAGCCTAATCTGCTTTTTTGAATGATTCTTACCGACTAAACTTCCAGTTCAACAGGCAGTATTATTTCCGTACCATAGACCAAAGGAAAACGGACTTGCCCCCGGTAGGTGTTCTTATCGAAGTCCTATATCCCACAGGGCATTTGGTAGTTGTTCGTGTCAAGCTTTGTGCTTTTGAGTTTGCTTTCTGCAAAATGACTTTCATAGCCTTAATTGTAGCCTCTACCAGCCTCATTTGTTTGTGGCCGATAAGGTAAGGACCTGTGATGCTTAATCTTTTTTTCTTCAGCAGATCAGAGAATTTTCTTTGAGAATGAGACCCGTTATCAGTGATGATCTCGTAGGGTGTTCCATACCGACAAAGGATGTTGGTACAGACAAAATGTGCTGCCTTTTTGGCATTTAAAATTGAATGGGAAGCTACCTCAATCCACTTAGTAGAATGATCTATAGCGACCGGGATGAATTGATGACCATTAGAAGATTTGGGTGGATTTTTCGACCACGTCCATGCCCCCAAATTGTAATTCTTTGATAGGTTGCCCCGGCATTTTTGAGCATGAAAGGCATAGTCCTATAACAGTAGATTCTCCACTCCGTGGTGAATGTTGTTTTCTCTGGAAGATGTGTCATTAATTGATTGTAGCCGACAACAAGATCAGTCAAGGAGACCATCTCGTGTCCAGCCATTCGGTCTACCAACAAGTCAATATGTGGCAGGGGGAAGTCGTCCTTCGAACATGCTTTATTCAGATCCTGGTAGTCCACACACATTCTGACTTTGCCATCTTTCTTCGGCATCGACACCATGTTTGCTGACTATGTCGGGTAGGCAATGGGCTCTATGAACTTGTTCTCCAGTTGCTTAGTCACTTCCTCCTTGATTTTGAAGGACCATTCTATTTTTAGCCTCCTTAGCTTCTGTTTTTACTGGCTTAGCCATGGGGTATACTGGAATCTTGTTGGGTCTATTCCCGTGAAACAATCAGCAAATTTCTTCAGACATTCACTGACATGTTCCCTGTTTGCACAATCATATGCAGTGTATGTATGTTCATTTTCTTCTTTGCCAACTTTTTTTTCATTTTTTATTTATTTCTTTTTTTTCACTATTTTTGCTAAGAGATGCTTTGAAAGATTGATATGAATCAACAATCAATAATCTGTGAATTTTATTGAAAGGGATTGAATCGTCCTCAAAGATTACATTGAATAGGAAATTTGGATTTTCTAAACCCGACACGAAAGACTCGAAGTTGGACTCTGACTTGGTTTTAGACTCGGGGTCATACTCAGACTCAATACTGGACTTGATGTTAGACTCAGACTCAATACAGGACTTGGTTTTAGACTCTGTACAGGACTTGATGTCAGACTAGACTCAAGGTTTGACTCGGGAAGGGGCTTATTTTCAGCAGTACATTCCTCCTCGATGTATCAGTTGGTGAGGGGACCTTCATTTGGCTTGATCAGGCTCAGCAGGTCTTGACTTTTGTCATTATCGGTAATAACTACAACCTTGTCAAAGAGACTAGGCTACATGAGATCTTCTTTCAGTTGTCCCATTTGGAACAGCTCTTCTACCTTAGTAGCAGTAGCAATGAGCAACTAGAATGTCAGTAGGTACTGTGTTTGCAGTTGTTGCTGGTAGACAGGTAGCAGGTTTTTGATAATGATGTCTACTTGCTCTTGTTCAGATGGTTGGTTTATCATTTGGGCGGCCTTGGTCCTCCATCTCGTAAGGAACGAGAGAAAGGTTTCATTGCTTTTCTGTTTGGTGGTCTCCAGTTCTCTCCGAGTAATATCCACCTCTCTGTTGTATTGGTATTGCGTATTAAACGCATTGCAAATATCTTCCCAGGTCTTCATCTTAGACCGGTCTAGGCTCACAAACCACCTAAGAGCAGCACCAGTAAGGGATTGCTGGAACAATTGAGCAAGGAACTCATTGTTCAGTCCAAACGGGTTAAGGGCACCCACATATATTTTCAGATGGGTTTTAGGACAAGTTGTTCCATCGAACTTATCCATGTTGGGCATTTTGAATTTAGTCGGCAACCTAGCTTCAGGGAACAAAGACAAGGAGTCCATGTCCACTACCTCTTTGTGTGTCTTGAGGGCGGTGATTGACCTCTCTAGCAACTCTAACTTTTCCCTCACTTTCTGAGCTTCTAGCTCAGCAGCAATTCTAGAGGGCATGTGTCACATCCCCTATGACATGCCTCCCACAGAATGAACAGTGATTTCCTACATCTCTACAGTGAAACCACTACTCATCCTGTAATGGATAAGTTTTGCATCACAGTTTCATAAAACCTGTATAAATTTTTCTCATTCATTTTCAAACTGAATTAAAACTAAAGTCAATCATTCCATCATTAAACATTCATATTCCATTTCATCATTCAATATTTTCCAAAAAACGT
>CAOGCB010990496.1:0-13159 GCA_948266635.1 Cnidoscolus chayamansa | reverse complement strand
ACAATAGGATGAGATGAGGGTAAAAAATAGAGATGTTTTAATGAATTTCTAAAATTATAGGGATTAACTTGTAAATAATGAGAGTGAATTCATAAATCTTCCTGAAAAAAGGTTATTTCCAGAAATTTCAGAAGTATATGGGGAGAAAAACTAAATATCATCTTCTCATTTTCGTCCTAACATAAAATTATTTATTCCTTTCAGGTACAGACCATTGCCTCTCTCTCTCTCTCTCTCTCTCTCTCAAAAATCCAGTTCTGTGCTCTCTCACGGCACAGCCTTCAAACCCCAGACGCTTTTCCTAGAAGCCAAACATAATCTCACTGTCTCAAAAACCCTTCACTCTCTCTCTCTGCAATCCCGCCCTCGATTCCTGTTTTTCTTACGATCTTGCCCCTCCTCCTCTTCACCTCTATTCTTCTCTCCCCAAATGCCTTCCCATGGCCTCTTTCTCGCCCTTTTCCCTATTGCAACCTAAACTGGATTCAATTCCTGATTCTTTGATACTCTCCAAGCGTTTCTTCGCTCAATCTTGATAGAATTACTGGTAAGATAATTTTTACCCTTGTTGTGTTTCTCTTTTTCTCTCTGTCCCTCTCTCACACACTCTCCGTGTATCTTCCTTTCTTAATTTTTTTTACTGAATTCTGTGGAAGCTCAAATTAATTGTTTCTTTTACGTTTAATTGCTATTAGTTTATTGATGTTGCGTGTCATTTCTGCTGTTTCAATATTGAGAATTTATAGGTTTTAGAGGTGTATGCTGGTAGCTTATAGACGTGTTTATACACCATTTTTATTGTTTGTTTCAGTGTTTTACTTGCATAGCTAGTCCACTTGTAATTCTTTCTTATTTCTTTTATTGGACTTGTACATTTTTGGGATGATTGCATTATATCTGAGCATATGATTGTTATTGAAATCAAAGTATCAGTTTAGTTTTGATTAGTATGAAAGAATGAAATTTGTGGGTTAGTGTTATTTCACTTCTAGAAGTGTGCGGTGAAGCTATTGGGAATTTTATTTTTCTGCCTGCATAGGAATGTAAGTGTGCATACGATTTATTTTCATTGTCAAATCCAATCTTATAATCCTTAGAATGATACAAGCTTTCACGAATCAATTGCCTTTACATTCTTGTACTGCATTACTTTTGGCTTATAGTGACATTTCTTATCGTAGTTATCCTGTAGTTCTTGTTTCATTGAAATGTTTGTTTCATTTTATAACAAAAGAGATAAATAGGATGCTTACCCGTCAAATTGGTTTCCATAAAAAAACATGTATGCTTATTATTAAATTTATTCAACATGTTTAAATTGTATGAGCCCACTATCCTTCAAGAATGTGACTTGTGAGTAATGCAGTAGTGTCTGCCTGTCTGGTGCATTTCATATTTCATTTTCCATGTCTTTATAGTTAACCATCCTTTAGGCGTGTGAAACTGTGAATTGGCTGTGGAGCATTTATTCTCGACCTTACTTTGGAGGCTGTTAATCTCTTGAAGATGGGTAATGCTAACTGTTTTTAACACTGTGCTTGAATTCATCACAGAAGAAAGACATATTTGAATGGAGTAATATGTAACACACTTAATTTTGTTGCTTGAAGATGTACATTTGAGTTCTAGGCATTATAACTTCATTTGCATCAATGCACAACAGCTTCTTGTGACTTTCCAGGCATGTGATAGATAACTATGCTCTGTTAATTTAGACTCTGCTCTGATTGGGGAATTAACATATTATGTTAGGATGAAATTTCAAGCTGAGGGTAGTCTGGAAGAAGTTCTGTTTAGGTTTCTGTAATGTGGTATGTTTGTTGGATGTGCTAATATAATTCTGATTTCCCTGATTGTGTCTGAAGTATTTACATTTTGTAATGTTCTATGACCAATGTAAATGTGTTATTTTCTCCACAATTTGATGCGATATTATTTGCTTTGGGACTTGATCAATATGTTTTTGCACCTTTAATGTGGCATGGTTTCTTCTTCTTTTAGGTGGCCTCAAGCTTGGCAACTATTTACATTTGGATTTTGCTAATCTTTAATTCAAAATAATCAATTGATTATTGTCTCTTAAGGTTCTATTTGTTAATTCCCATTCCATGTTACTTTGCTTCCGACATATTATTTTACAAGTTGTAGGCATAAGATTAATACTGATTTTGGATATTTCCATCTTGGAGTAAGGTCCTAATACTTTCATCGTTGATATTTTCTATCAGATTGAAGCAATTTGAATGTTGTTTATCAGTTTCAAAATGGTATTTTTTATGCCCATTTTTTAATTTCATCTCATGGTCCCTTTGGTGATCCTTCTCACTGTGTGTTATATGGTTAATGTAACTATGGTTCTTATTGACAAAGGGTACTGTTCGAATGCAATATAACTGAGAGACCCTCATGAGAATCTATAACAACATTCATTTGTTGGTAATATATCTGAATGAATGCACCATTTTCAACATTTCAATAAGAAAGCCATCAGAATTTTCTTGCATTTTTCTTTCTGTAATTTATAAGTTATTCATTATAACTTAGTGAATTGCTAGTATAAACATCAAGTTCTATATTTGCTCATATTATTCTTTAAGTATCTGCGATATAGAAGGCTAGAAATGATTATATTGCCATTTGCATTTAATGGAAAAGGCAGTAGGTAAATAAGCAAAGTTATAACTCCATACATATAGAAGTTTTTGAAAAAAGTCTTTTTTAGTTAGAATCGATGAAAGCATAATGTATTACATACAATATGCTTGTGTACCTCATGTAAGCTATCACCTATACAGATTGAAATATTTGCTGTTTTTTTATCTAGTGAATCTTCTTTTTCTTTTTTAATTTAGTCAAAATTAATTTGAGATCCTCCATTTCTGGCCACAGGGACATTTTTCCTTTTTTGTTCTTTCCAAAATTCAGCATTTAGGACCGAAAGTTCTTATTGTTAAAATTTAGTAGACCCGGCAGTATGATATCAAATTTATGTTATTCTTATTGATTTAATACATAATCAACTTTGTAGGCAAAAAGTTTGTCATGTAGTGTGATTTTAAACAGCCCTTATATATGAATAATAGCTTGTCTTCTTAGTTTTGGTGTAGCCAAATGATGTTCATATTAATTTTCTAGCCATGTGTGGTAGCTTTTACTTGGTTTCTTTATTACTTCGGAAAATCCTTTTTCTGCCATCAATTCTATCAATCAGCAGTTTGAAGATGGGGTGAAGGGCTTGGCAAAAGTAGTCAGAAATTGCATAGCCTATGTTTGTTGATATGTCAGGACTTTCTTCAATCTGCAGTGGTTGTTGAACTTAGTGTCAAAGAGATCTCTTGTCAACATCATTAATTTTTGCAAAAAACTCATTTTGTCAGCTGCAGAAATGCTGAGATTCATCATTGGTTCCAAACAATAATTTTTATTTCTCCTCTGTTACTCTTTGTTGTAGGCTTGGATTTGAAAATATGGTGATTGTGCAGTGGGTTTTGAGCCCTTGGACGATAGGAATCTGTTGTAAAATGACTTTTTTTTGGTGTGAGTTCTGTCTTGAGTGGAATTAGGTTTTAGTCACAGCTTATTGTAATTTGAAAATTGGAATGTTAAGGGAATGCTGGCATGTGTTTGTTTAGTTGTTGAGCTGCTTCTGTTGTTGCAGTGGCAGATCAGGAATTTTTATTTTTATTTTGTGGTGAATATGTAAATAAATAATAATATACTATAAAAAGTTATAAAAAGTATAACGTTAATATGTTATAAATAGACTTCACAAAATTTAATACAATGAAGACTGTTTATATATATGTATATATATGTATGTATGTATATATATATATATAATTGTCAATACTATCAAATACTTATTTCTCTATTAAATAACTAAACAGTCATTAATCAGTTGATCCCACATACTGTTATACAATTTTGTCTTGATTAAGTCAATTACTGGAATTAGTTTTAGTAGAGGTTTAAAAGTATTTAAACCTTTCAATATATAAAATATTTTTTGTCTCAACTAATTTTAAATTTTATAAAGAAGAGGATTCAATGATTAAATTTGTGAGGAGTCAGAACACACACATAAGAATATTTAAAAAAAAAAAAAAAGGGGTAATTGACCCCATTGGTTGCATTATATCTGCCAAAGTTGGGATGGCTATCGTGGCTCCTATTCACATGGTTAATATTGTGAGAGGCTTTTGCTAAATGAGATATATTTTATGGTTATGTTGAAATCTTGCTTTCTAGGAGAACACCAAATGAAGCTGAAATCTTGCTAGCCTGAAAATGGATGGATTTTCAGCACGTTGGATCCTCTGCATCCTGCAAAATTTAGTTCTATTTTTTCAGGAAAAAAGAGAGATTGTTATTAAACACAAATTTGCACTGAAAGTAGCTCATAACACCATATTGGGTGGCATGGTGGCGTAATAGAAATCCTAAGAGTGCAGCCTATAGTATTACAATTAGTCTTCGTGTAACGTCTCCTTGAAACTTGTATAGTGACACCAGAGCTCTGATCCATCTCTGAGAAATTCAGATCCTTTTCTCATCTCTGCATTCTCAAGCTGTTGGATCAGCACCTCACGCATTTTGTTTGTCTACTAGGTTTTGTTACTTAAATCTTTTATTTTTTCTTGTATTTCCCAATTTAAGCATACATGATGTTGCAAATTGGCATTGCAACATTCTTTTGGCTTATTTCCGTTTATGCACACAATAATTAGGTTTTTTAGTGGCCAAATTACTTAAAAATCCATGACTTCAACCTTCTCTTAACTTTTAGTCAAACCTTCTAGTTTTAACCAAAAAACCTGAAGCCTTAAATTTGATAGAAAGCTTGTTCTTTTAGAACATGTGGTATGCTCAATTTTCAGCCAAGCACTCTTATTGGTAAACTAATCATCAGATTCGTTAGGATATTCAGGCCATGTTTTGGGTTAGAAGTAATATTGAAAAATGGGAGTGCGTTAACAGGTTTATACAAGGACACAAGTAGAGGATACAAATACCATTTATGCAAATATTGCTAATAGTTCCTATCGTAATAAAAAGTTATGGCTTATTCTATAAATTTTGTAAGGTTTGGTTAAAAGTGAAGTTAAAAAGAAAAGCGTGAATTCTGCAGGAACTTAATTAAAATTTTACCTTTTTTGAGCATTTCCTGAATGGAAATGTGAATAATTTTTAACCAACGTGAATGTACCGACGTAAATGACTTCATGATTATTCCTAATTTTTCTTATTCTATAAAGAATTGCAGCTACCTACTTTGTTTATTGTAGTTGTTGCTTACTTTAATTGTTTCCCTCATTATAGGTTATTCTCATATTGCTAGTTTGCAGGAAATCAAGGTGATTTTGTTGCCGCATCTAGCAAGAGTTGAAACATTTGACGCTACAAACAACCTCTTTATTTGTTCGAAGAGTTCTTGATGGAGCTCAAGGTTTCATCACTAAAGTCCGGAGGCATTTCTCCTCTTGATTGTGCTAGTGATCCTGAGGAAAAGGAAGTCAGTGATGAGGATGATGATGATCGCAATCATAAGCATCGTAGAAGGGAAACACGTTCTCAGTCGTTAGAGAGAGATTCGCTAGAACCTGTTCTTACAAGGTCATACAGAAAGCACCACAAACCATTTGAAAATGGGCATCGTTTCAGGGAGAATGAATCTCAAGGTAGTGAAACCTGGAAAAACTATAACTCTGCTCCTCTAGATAAGGACTTCACCTCAAAGTTTGAAAAGAGACAACCAGGAATGGCATCATTTCCTCGAGTGGGTATGGAAATGAATCAAAGAATCAGGCCAAACCAAACATTTTCTGGAGAACATGGTCCAGGTAAGGGAAGGGCAAGGGACCCTGGTTCTTGGAAGCAGCGTGATCCTAGGTTCAGCACAGCTGATATCGCTTCTCAAATAGTTCAGCAAGGGTCCATTACTCCTGGTCTGTTTGCAGGAAGGGGGTTGCCAAATGTTTCACATCCACAAAATGCTTCCTGGAATGCATTTGGATTGATTCCTGGAATGCCCAATGGCGGCCTTGATACACTTCATTCCATTGGTTTGCAAGGAACACTCAGACCAGTAGTAAATGCTTCATTAAATATGGGCATTCCTCGGCAGCAGTGCAGAGACTTTGAGGAGCGTGGCTTTTGTCTAAGAGGGGACATGTGCCCAATGGAGCATGGTGTCAATCGTATTGTTGTTGAAGATGTTCAGGTATGTGTCTTCACCTGTTTCCTGTTTCTGACTTTCGTGGTTTATCTGACTTTACATCTCAGCCAGAACAAGTACTGGACCACTCATTCAATGGTTCTGTCTTGTATTGTTCTGCTTTCAACTAAATTATGTTTATCATTTTCCTTGCTTAGCTACTATGGTCACCAATGTTGAATGTATAAATAAATCATGTGCACATAATTTTTTCTTAACCTCCAGAAAACTGCATGCTGATTACAGGTTTTATCTGGACCATTAATGGTTCAACTAGTGTGCTCTGAAAATTTTTTATTATAACCCCTCTTGTGAACCTGCTAGAAAATGAATTCCTAGGTTTTAAGGTAGAGGTATCAGGCTTCTTAATATATGATCTAGGTTGTGTTACTGTAATGTATTGATTCCTATTTATTATATTATAGTCCTTTTATTTGCATGAACTTCCTTGCCTAGCATTAATGAGGATAATTTTTCACTTGCCATCCTTGAATTTCGGAGGTGTCTCATTTCCATCCCTAAGCTTCAATTTGTTGAAAAAAAAACCCTTAAAATCTCTATTTTTAGAAAAATTGTCTGACATGCAAGAGTATGTTTCTGATTTATTTACTGGTATCAAATCAATTTCACATTACTTTTCTTTAAAACGAGATTATATGACCTAATTACCTCTAACCTACTGTCACTCACTTCTTTCTCTCTCTCATGGTAACTTCTCACTCGTTGAAATTCCTATCGTAATCTTTTCCGAAACCCAGTTCATGCATTTTGCAGTTCAAGGCCAACAATTCAGTAGAAAAGATTGGGTGAATATCCACTTCCACCATGGAAACAACTAACAAGGTTTTGGAAAGAATTATGGATTCTTGGGCTGCTAATCAGCCTCAAGAATTGGTTTCAGCTATTTGAAGTCATAGTCAGGGGGCAGATTTCTTGGGTGCATATGCATCAGAAAAAACTTCATCTTGTTCGTTAAAAATCTCATAACAGTAAACAATCTGTTGTTAACTGAAAATTTATCTGGAAGCTCCAATGTTGGAGATTCTTCAATGGTTCATAAATGGGAGGCAAGGCTAAGTGCCTAAGTCAACCTGATCCAAAATTGGATCAATCTAAGAGCATGAAGAAAAATAAAAAAATTCTGCTGCAAGCATTGGTAGGGTAAAATTCACCCACCATACATAAACTTATACTTTTGTAATACTAAGGTACATGAACTTTAATTTGTGACACAAAAGTACTTGAACTTTAATATTTGTAACACAAAAGTACATGTAACTTGTAATCATAAGTTTCCAAGTGACTTGATGACATGTATATGCTACATAGGATTAAAAAAAATGTATATATGTCATCTTATTTGTTAGAGGATATTACCTGATGACTTGATTGGGATATTACCTGGGAGCTTATTTGTTAGAGGATTCATACAACCGACCCCAACTTGTTTGGGACTAAGGCTTTGTTGTTGTTGTTGTTGTTGTTGTATATATGTCATCTCCTTAGGTTAGGTGGGATCCACAGTTTAAGGGATGAAATTTGCTCAGGGACCAGATGGTAAGTTTCCATTAGGACATGGGCTAATTTGTAATTTTTCAGTAAAATATTATGAACTACTAAAAAAATACAAAATAGTCCCTGTCCTATTATCATTGCTTTTTTTATCTAAAGTCATCAATGAAATGATTTTTAAGGAATTCATATTTTAACTTTTTTATCACGATCGAATTATCATTGCTTGTTTAAATATATGCTTGCATTCATGCACACAAAAAAAAAATGCATCAATTATGGTGTTTACCATGCAAGAATTATCCTGAGATATGATAGTGCTTAATTTTGGTATTGAATAATGGTGATTTCTTAGGGCATATATTTAATCTCCCACTAGTAATATATTTTTTTGGCTATTTCCAGAGCCTTTCACAGTTCAATCTCCCTGTTTCACTTCCAAATGCACCACTAGTGGGAACACCCGCTGTACCAGGGGCTTTGCCATCCCTTGGCGCTCCTTCAACTACCTTGATGAATGGCAAAGGGCTGCACAGCAGAAATGGCAAGGCTGGAGTGGTTGATGATGGTATGGGCTTGAATGGTGGATATTCTGGTTCTGCTAGTGTGAGTGGAGCAGACTTGTATGATCCAGATCAGCCACTGTGGAATTATAATGGTCCTGAAACATCAAATGCACTCTTAGCACTACATTCATCCAAAAATGAAGAAACTGAATCCTTCATGAGTCTTGATCCTTCTGACCCTCATAATGTCATGTTGCGTGATGCTACTAACAACGAATGTGCAATTAGAATCACTGGTAATCCTGTTGGTTCAAAGAGTACAGGTTCATCCATTTGGAGTAGAGTTGGTCATGTGAAGAATAGATTAGATGTAAAGGAGAAAACTGATTTGACAGTGAGCAACTCAGATCATGGGTTGAATGAAGTAAAGGAGGATCACGATGCAGCCAATATTGAAGGTGCTTCTCGTCAAGGAAAGCGGATAATTAACGAGGATGCTGGCCTCAAAACTTTGGATTCAGCAGCCAAGATACAGAATGATACTGTGCGTAATATAAGGAAATCATCTCAAAAAGCACTACGCACGCTATTTGTTAGTGGCATTCCACAGAAAAACAACAAGAGGGACACTCTTCTTTCTCATTTTCAAAAGTTTGGGGAGGTTATAGATATTTATATTCCATTGAACAGTGAACGAGCGTTTGTTCAGTTTTCAAAAAGAGAGGAGGCAGAAGCTGCTCTAAGAGCACCTGATGCTGTAATGGGCAATCGCTTTATCAAACTATGGTGGGCTAATCGGGACAGCATTCCTGATGATCCCATAAGCAGCAGCAGTGGGGTATTTGCAGCTCCTCATGTTGTGCCAGGAGGTTCAGTTACACCTCAACCTTCAGTTGTTAATAGAGGAAAAGATAATCTTCAGTCAGCTGTTGCTAAGGGCACTGTGGTCCCTCCCTCCGATGTGTCTCTTCATCCCACTGATCAGCATAAGCCTATTTCAAACGGACCAAAGGTTCCACCACCTGTGCAGAAAAAGCTAGAGTTGGAACAATTGAGGGAGGAACTTCGCAAGAAGCAAGAGATGCTGGACCAGAAGCGAAATGACTTTCGGCTCCAATTGGACAAACTCGAGAAACAAGTAATGTTTCCTTCTGTTTGAGTTGTATGTTTTAAATTATTTTTCTTATTCTTCTTATTGTTACTATATGTGTTTATTATGAATATAATCATTGGGCTTAAAAAATGTAGTAACACTTGTTACTACTAGCGTGTCAAGTGTTGAACCCAGAATAGGAAGCAAAACATAATTGCACATCAACTTATGTAGATATAAACATCAATATGGCGCCTAAAAGGCAGTCTTACTTGGGAATAAATGGTTTTTATGAGATGACAATTAGAAGAATGAGGAAAGATGGATTGAATACATTACTGTTATGTAACCAGATTCTCAATCACAGAAGAGTATATATGTTATTAATTTCTGAATGCCCCAATTGCAAGTATTCCCTCTGCTACGCTAATACCACTCTATCCCAAGATAACCGCGATTTTATCTCAAGTCAGCTTATCACATCTCCTTTTGCATAACATTTCCACCTCTTCAAGTCACTTGTCTCCAAGAATGAACAAAAGAAGCTAATCCTTAAATGCTTGCCAAACTTATATCCACATCTAATCTTTGATAAGGAAAGTTGGATATAGAGGCATTATTGTCTTCATTATTGACATTTTGACAACATTTCCAATTCAAAAAGTACTCCAATTGTCAAAATTGGATTTTCTTCTTCTCTCAATATTTCAAATTCATTCTCTTAGTATTATAAGCCTAGATGATCTATAGCTCAATTATGTATTATTCTCAAGACTCCTACAATTCTCTACCACTATCTGCTTCATAAACTTCCATATCTTCTGCTGCAGTATTATTTCCACTTACAGAGTTAAAACTAATCTCTCTTCCTGTAGAAAACACCATCTTCACATGTTTTTCTTTTGAAATGAGTTGGTTGTCTAATATATCTATCAAATCAGGATCACTTCTTGCTAATGTTGTTGTATTTGGTAGAACAGTAGTTTCTTCTTCTGCATAAACCTGGATGAAGGAAGATTTGGAAAAGTTATCATTCTCAAAATCCTGATGATGTTATTCCATGTCTTGAGAATTCTTTTCATTTTCTTTAAAGCCTTCTTGAATTTGACATTTCTGCTGCTCCTCTGGAGTTGACTTCTTATATCCACCAGTATGAAAATTGCCTTGTACTCCTCAGCCACATTATCCTTGGTCTTCCCCAACACACGACCATTGCTCTGAGAATTCTTAATTCCATTGGTTCTGATTTATGCATCTGGAATTGCCTTAATCAATTTCCCTCATTTTTCATTCCATTTTCCAGAAACTCTTAGAAGGATCTTTTGTTTCCAAGGTTGTATTTCCATGGTCTAGTGGTAAAGGGCTAGGGAATGGGTTATGGAAGAAGAGCAGAAAAAAAGTTAGGAGAAGAATGGAAGAATCCAGAAAAGATAAAGAAATTGAAACCCTAATGTTAGGGTTTTAGAGCAGACAGAGCAATTGAGAAGAATTGGGAGAAACTAGAAGAAGAACAGATTCAGAAAGAATGAGAAAGATTTCTGCAGTAGAGAATGAGAGAAGGAAATATTATTTCTTGAAAGCTTTGGGATTTCAAGCAGAAAGGAAGAAGAAGAAGAGGTTCTGCCAAGAAGGAAAAACCAGAGCCTTGATACAGAAAAGAAAAGAAGCAGAAAGGAGAAGGAAGGAATCCCAGGGAAGAAGAAAGAAGACAAAGGAAAGAAAGGGAAGAAATCTCATGAAAAAAGAAAGAAGAATTAGAGGAAAAGAAAGAGGGAAAGAGAAGATAGAAAGAGAAGCTGATTCTCTTTGAGCTCAAGTCCACTCGGAAGCAAGCTTTGATATCACTGGTTATGTAACCAGATTCTTAATCAGTGAAGAGTAGAAATTAGAGAGGAAATAGAGAAAGAAAGGAAGAGCCAGAAGATCAGAAATAGGAAGAATTCTACACTTGTTATGAATATCTGGAATACCTCAATCACAAGTGTCTCTCTTTTCTACTAATACCAATCCATAACGAGATAAAATCCCTGTTAACAAATTAACGACCAGCTCATTCCATCTTATCTCAAGTCAGCTTATCCCGCCTCCTTATTCATAATAATTACTCAATTCATTTCCTTTCAGAAACACAAGAATTTAATAATATTCTCCTTATAGAAACACAGATAATTCATATTGTATATTCTAACAGCTTTTTGCTATTTTACTTCTGCAGGCTACAGGAGTCAAGGGTGAGGTAGTAGCTGAGCCTGCCACTAAGAGACATAGAGTGGGAATAGCAACTGATGTTTCAAAAACTAATACTTCAAGGTCCTGTGATCCTGTCAATGTGCCATCTCAACGTGCTGAGATGATACTGGATAAAAATAAATCGTTGGAAAATGTCATAGCATCCAGTCCCAAAACAAATATCTCATCGATGCAGCATGACTCTACAGGCTCAAAGCAGACAATTCGTCCAGTGACACCTTCAGGGCCACCCTTTCTGATGAATAGATACAAGTTGGATAACCGGCCAACAGCATTCAGAATAATTCCACCCTTACCATCTGGGTTGACTAACGTAAATCTCTCCTCTCTCTCTCTCTTTCTTTTCCCCTCCCACGAATCAGCATGTAACCATGGTGGATTGGTTGAACATTCTATCCATCCAAGGAGTATTCTATAGTTTTTTTTCTTCTCAATCATGTCACGATCTATGCTCAAATATTTAGTTAATGATGCTGTTTATATCCGAGGAAATTGATGTTCTGTTATCTTGTAGGTTGATGCCTTGAAGGAATTTTTCTCATCATATGGTGATCTTTCTGATGTTGAGCTAGATGATGTTGATGCCTGTAATAATGACATTGATGGGTCAGAGATGCCAAAAATTTGCTCAGCCCGTGTGACATTCAAAACACGCCGTGCAGCTGAGAGGGCATTTTTAAATGGTAAATGTTGGCAAGGCAATAATCTGAAGTTTACATGGGTGACTTCTACGACCTCCGGCAGTGAAATGTCTGGCAGAGAAAACATCCCATCTGCCTCTAGGTGTAATTTAGATACTGATCTTCAACCTGCAGAAAAATCAAGTTGCGGTGGTTCTCAAGAAGCTTCTGCATCTGAAAGTAGGGAACCGGAAACTTCAGAAAGGAATGGTAGTGTTGACCCTGTGGAGTTGCATGGAGTTGACAAGCCATGCTCAACTTCAGTGCCTGAGAAGGACCCGACTAAATGCGATGAGAGTGGAACATTGATGGGCAGCAAAGAAGAGGCACAGAAACCAGAGCTCAGTCAAAGTCCATCTGGGGAGAATGAGTCGAAGGAGGCCTGTTGATTTGTACAGTGAGGTAAAATTTTAAAGCTTTTGAACTTAAAATATCATGAGCCGTCCATTTGAAATTGCCGTAATTTTAATTTTAAATTAATTTTGCAATAGTGTTTTTGTTTCATGCATGGGATGTATAAAAGAAAAAAAAAAAAAAAAGGGAGGGGGGGATTTTGTGATTTTAGACTGCCACCTGCTTATGATGTTTGGTTAGTCAAATGGCAAATTATGTTGTTTTTTAAGCTGTAGGAGTAAAGGACTACAAGTTGAAAGCAATTGAATTACACCTCTGCACATCTCTTCTACATTGTTCTCTATTTTTTTTTTTTTTTTTTTTTTTATCAAACCTCTCTTCCTTCTTTGACCACAATAAGAAAAAGCTGGAAACTTTAGATTTTCATTGCTTAGTAATTTTTAAATTAAATATTTTCATTATGAAATTTATACTTTTGACAACAATTAATTAAATGATTTCATAACTTTTCTAATAATAATAATAATAATAATAATAATAATAATAATAA
>CAOGCB010990334.1:0-22940 GCA_948266635.1 Cnidoscolus chayamansa | reverse complement strand
TGAAAATATAAATGACGCGTTAATATGTAAATGACACGAAAGAAAAATAAGATAGTTTAAAATGAATATTATTATTAGGGATTTGATTTCATATTTTTGTGATTTTACACTTAAGTGTAAAAAACTTAAGTGTGTTTTAGTCTTTCTATTAAGTCGGATTTTTCATATATTATAGTTTTTATAAATTAAATGTAATTTCTTGTTTTCTTAATAATTGTATGAAAATAATTTCAATGAAATTTTATAACATGTTATTAGACGAATAAGAGGGACTTTACAGCCAAATAAGTCAATTCTTTTGTATATTATTAAATAACGAATTATTAAAATATGATTTGAAAATCATTGATATTAAAGGATAATATATTCTTAAAATGACATGTAAATAAAATGAATGACTCGTAAATCAAATAAATGATATGTAAGTAAGATGAATGACACGACAGTGAGATAAATGACACGTGAATGAAATGAACGAGACGTGAGTGAAATGAATGACACATGAGTAAATTTAATGACACGATAATGAGATGAATGATAAGTGTGACACGTAAGTGATGTGAGTCATATGCATCGAATTATTAATAAAGTCTTTTGAATATGCAATAAGTTTTTTCTCTCTCTTAAAATGATGAGATCACCATTTTTTCTCCATCTCACAATTATGGCCTTCTTATCTAGTGGGCTTGGCTATCAAAAATCTCTCTAATTCTTATCTTAATATATACACATTGTTTGCTTTAAATATGGTGTTCGCACACAGAATCGTAATTCTGATGGGACATTACTATATTATAATAATTTTATATTTCATTGAAAATTTAGCATGTTATTTTATACAATATATGTTAAAATATTCTCTTATTTGTTTGCTGTGTTCGCCGCTTCATACATTCTCTGGTTTTAATTTTTTTTAATGAACAAAAATGATGTCATTTTGATTTAAAAATTTTAAACACTAAAACAATGTTGTTTTGGTTTAAAAAATTAAAAAACAAAGTCCAAAATGACATCGTTTTGGTTTTAAAAAAATAAAAAATAAAGACTAAAACGACGTCATTTTTGTATTTAAAAAAATTTAAAGACCAAAAAGACGCTGTTTTGATTTAAAAAAATTAAAAAAAAAAACTCAAAATGACGTCGTTTTAATTTAAAAAATTTTAAAGACCAAAATGACGCCGTTTTGGTTTAAAAATTTTAAAAATCAAAGGCAAAAACGACGTTATTTTAACTTTAAATTAAAAAAAAAAAAACTTGCAACACTAATCAAACTTTTTTAGGTAGCCAAGGGAACACGTGCCCAGACTGGGCCCCCAGGTCCCCCCCTGGTTCTCATAAGAGACCTTTATTTAATAACGTGTGGTTGATTATGTAAAAAAAAATTATGAAATTATCCTATCATGTGAATTTTTAAATATAAATATAATTATTTATCCATATAATATAAAGTCAAAATGCGTTACATATATTTTATAAAATCTATATATTAAAAAATAAAATAATAAAAATTGAAAATATAAATTAACCATTTTTTATATATAAAATAAAGAGATAAATTATAAATTTAATATTTTATTAATTATTAGCTTGACCTTTATGCCAAGTGTCAAAATTGCATACGCACGGACTTTAGCAAACTTTTATAGTAATAATTAATATTCAAATAACTATAGTTAACTTACTGATATTTAAATCGTTGATATTAAAATAAATAATTCAACACGTGAAATTTAAAAATTTAAATTTTATATATAAAATAAACACATTAATTGATTACTCATAGGATACTTCATTTTACTTTATAGTTTGCTATTTTGTAGCTTTCCTATGGCTACACTTACCTCCACCCTTTCTTTTCCATGGTTATCCTCTTTATTATGTTTTTCTTTCAAATTTCCTATTCTACAACTTTCCTTCCATTAGACCCTAACTTTCATCTTTTCTGTATCTACCTCAAAATTCAAGCCCTTTTGAAATTTTGAAGTTAGAGTGAAAACTCACCTCTTATCTCATTCATAATTGATTCCAAATGAGAATAAAAAACACACAAAGGATGTGATGATAAAATGTGACAATAGAGAAAATCACACTTAAAATAAATGATACGAGTGATATGTAAATAATATAAGTGACACTTAAATAATACGAGTAACACATAAATGATACGAATAACACGTAACTAATACGAGTGACATGTAAATGATACGAGTAATACGTAAATGATACGAGTGACACGTAAATGATACGAGTGACATTTAAATGATATGAGTAATATGTAAATGATACGAGTGATACTTAAATGATAAGAGTGACACGTAAATGATATATGTCTTATGTATTGAATCATTGATAGAATCATTTAAATATGCAATAAGTTTTATCTCTCTTAAAATGAACTTATCATTATTTATTACTATCTTTTTCTTATATAGTGTTTTTATCCCTATCTCGTAATTATTAGCTATTGAAAATCTTACCAGATTTAACTATCGAAAATTTTTCTAATTTTTATTAATTTACTGTAAATATGGGGTTTTCATATAGCATTGTATTTATTTAATTAAATGTGGTAATTTTGGCTTATTTTATATATTAAGAAAAAATTATGTAAAAGAATTATTGAATTATCCTATCATGTGAATTGTAACTCAAGACATAGCTAAATGCTTCAGGCTAATATTTTTGTTGAGAAATATTAAAATTATTTTCATATAATAATCAATTAGCTTATATTAAATGCTACAACTATATATATATATGCCAAACGTGACAAACGTGGCAACATTTGAAGTAGGCATCACCAAGGATAGAAAAACAAGGCAGTGAGCTAATCAAAGCTTTAAGAGGCAAGAAAAGTCGTAGAAAAGCCAAAAGAGGTTAGGATGGATAAGATTCCCCGTATAAGGGTCGAGAGTCACGAGGTGGCTTTTTGTACGGACTTTTGGTACGGACTCTTATGAATTTCTTTTTTTAAGAAAAAAAATAAAGGTACAGAGAGCGGTTACATGCAAAAGGCTTTTTTTGCATGAGAACCGCCCATGTGATTTTTACACCTTCTACCCATAGGTTCTAGTTAACAGCCTCAAGGTTCTGTTTTTATTTATTTAAAATTTAAAAAAATTATAAAAATATTTATAAATAATTATATATTTAAAAAATAATTTGAATCGAATTAAACTGAATTAACTAAAAAGTGTGATGTAAGAGATACTTTATCTCAAGACATCGTGACAAAGCTATTCACATTGACTTATGATTAATCTTAATAAAGATAAATAAGTTGTCTGATGTTACAGTTGCATAAATATTAAATTAATAAATATGATAATTAATTATTATTTTATTTAAAAGAATATATAAATAATTATTTTATACAATTCATTATTAATTTTTATTATATATACATAATATATTAGTGATTTTATATAATAATTTATATAAAATGAAAATTTATTTAAAAAATAGATCGATTTAATAAAATAAAAATTAATTAATAATTAAAATGATTTATTGATTATTTTAATATTTATATGCAAACTAATTTCATATCACATGTTAATTTGAAATCATTAGTATATTATATAATTTTTTTATTAACTAATTATTTAATTTATTTAAATTTTAAAATATTAAAAATTATATATAAATATTTAAAAATATAAAAAAATCAAATCGAACTGAATTGATTATAATGTACGTGCAGCAGTCAATGTAAGACATTCCAGAGTCTTTGTCATGATTTTATAAAGGCATCACAAACTATCAAGGTTTGTGATTGGTCTTAATAAAAATAGAAAGTTCTTTTATATCTGGTTGTGGAACAAGGGACTCATCATATTACAGGTACATATTTTATTTAAAACTTGAAATTGCGGCTACCAACCGGTTGCCTAAGTTGACAGCCACTTAGAACGAGTACAAGGATGTCCCAAAAGTGTTTGATAAATAGAACTCTTTCCTTGAATTGCATAATAATTCATATAATAACATCATTTGATTAGTCCTAATTATTTTTTTTATATAAAATAGCAGAGAAAGTTAAAACTCAAGAATCTCCAATTTAATATATATAATTACTATTAAATGATGCCTTAGTCAATATTAATAATTTCATTTTAATTAAATTAAAAAATATATAATTTAGAAATCATATCCTCTTAAGAAAATATCAAAACAATAAATTAGATATATTTTAAATTTATATAAATTTAATCTTTTGGTATAATAATTTTAAATTTAAGTGATACATCAAATTGAATCAAAGATCTGTAGTAATCGGTAAATAATTTACCACGAAAGTAAATCAGCAGGACTTGAAAAATAATTAGTCAGTAGAACAAATCGAGAAATAAAGCTTTAGTCGAATAAAACAAACAGTCGACAGACTTCGAGAGATAGTAATTCAGTCTTCACTATTTGATACTTCCAACTCAGAATTATTTATATACTAAACCACTAACTGCGTGACCAACCGTCCTGTCAATGGCATGGAACTTAACGAAAGAGGGTACATATCAGAAAATGAAGCCGCTTTGGCCATCGCCGCCCTAACGGTATGCGGACGGAGTCGTAACAAAATTCTAGTATGGACATTGGACACGCTCTCACGTGCCAAATGTCGAACATGCGCTGCCACGTTTGCTCACCAGTTTTCAGTTTGCTCACGTGTTTCAGCTCTCCCTTGACGCTTCATAGGGGCGGGGTCACTGGCCAGTTCAGATGGACGATTTTGCCCCCGTGCATGATTCCATACCAGGACAGTAGAAATTCACACTGTCATGTACAACAGCAGCCAATTATAAATTTTAGGAACAAGACATATAATGATAAAATATGATTATATTAATGCTTGGCTTGTTTACCGGGAAAAAGAGTTACCGGTTCAAAGAAAGCTCAATGTGAATATATAAAAGCTCTGGTCTTTGGGCTGGTTTTCCTTCACCTATTTTCTCTCACTTTCACAGAAAAGAGCTTTCGTACTAATTTTTCTTTCCCCTCAAGCGACTGAAACAGATCTCCGGCATTCACTCAAGCTCAGGTGACTCAGTTACTTGAATTTTTTTTTTAATGTACAATAATATTTTTTTACATTAGTCTAGCTACAAATAATAACGTGGCATTATATGTGGAGATCACTGAGAGAATCTCTTGGGATTTAGTCGTTTCATCAATATAATTTCTGTACTAGGAAGACCCAGTTTTTTTCCCCCTTTGCTCGAATTCGCAGAGAAAACCTTGTGGGTTCAACTTCTTTCTGTCATAGAGCAGCTGCTCTGTTTTGAGAGATCTGCTAGCTAAAAGAAAACATTTTTAGAAGCATATTAGGAACACTAAAAGAAATCGAGAAACTAGGCAGTTATTTTACCTCAAACTGGGGGCTGTTTCTATTACCTGTTTCTGTGCTTCTTAACCTCTTAATTCATATACTGATTCTGTCTGTTCCTTTCTGGTAGGGTAGTTCCATCAAATGGCGTTACAGGATGGGGATTTTCCCAGGAAATCACAAGACCCTGCAAGATTGTAGGAAAGATCAGGACTTCGCTGAGCAACTGGAAGAGTGCTGGAGATTAGGAAGCAGGAGGGAGGATCATCAAAGTTTTTACCATTTCCTGAAGACCAAGCAATGGAGATAGGCAGAAAAAACCAAAAGGAGTTGCATACTGAGGATTCATGGATTCCAAAAACTCCTTTCAAGCCTATTCTACCAAAACCACAGGTGATCTACACAAACAGGCAAGGAAACCAGCTCCACCAAGCAAACGGGTTAGGATCAAAAGGATTCTCGACTGTTTCATCTCAAGAAACTAGAGATGGAATGTTGAGTGCATGTTTAGATTCTGCTGCCAATGGCAACTGGGAGGCAACCTTAGGAGCTCAAAAGGGCATTGCTGGTGCTGTTGAAACGTGTCGAGAATTTCCCATCAACGGCTCAGCCAGGTGGAACTTTACATCTCTCTTGGCATTGCAAGGTCACGCCACCGCAGACCCAACGATTGCAGCATCACACAGGATTGAAGATTTCTCAGTCGGATCAAATCGTTCTCGTATCAGCGGCAATTACTCGCTGGAGTCACAATGTAAGCACAATCCATTCGGCTACCTGCTCTTTCTTTCTAAATTTTCACTGCTGGCAGCAGACAAATTCAGTCAATTAGTTTATTTTTTCAGAGAACGTAGAGATACATTAAGAAGAGGAATCAAGAAAAAAGATGCAAATCATAGCCTTAAATGTCATAGAACACTATGTTGGTGAGGCAAGGATTTTTAAGTAACGTATCTTTTTGGGAGAAGCTTTTTAAGACATGGTGAAGTTTTTGGAGGTTTTGAACTTTTTCGTAACACCAAACATCACTTTTTCAACCTAGCAATTTGGTGGATTGTAGAGATTTTCATACCTTGTTTTGCATTACCTTACCTTTAGCAGTCATTCTAATTAGACTCTAAACTTACCTCTTCACATAAGAAAAGGATAACAATTTCATTCCCTGAAATGATTTGTATCCAAAAATAAATTCAACTAAAATTTCATAAATTTAAATTCTTGATTAGTCTGAAAATTACAGTATTCTCGCAGATGCTCAGCCCATACCTCATGGACCTGTTTACGACCTTAACTTACCTCCTGCTACAGCAGCAGCTAGCAAGACCACATCCCAGTCTCATATCATTCCCTTAACACCAGAGAAGGACGCAACAGCAAGATGTAGACAGGTCACTCAGATGCAATATGTATACACTTGTCAAAAGGAGAATCAGCAAAGAAATGAGCAGGAGAATCAAACTGCTACAGCAGCAGTTGACACCAAGAGGTTCCAAAATGACAGAGAACTTCAAGAGCTCACAAAAGATTCATCATCTGCTGCTATTTGCACAGTAATAGAGGAAAATCAGAGTTCTGGCAATGCAGGCAGCCATACTATTAGCCTTGATGAAACACCACAACGGAAGCCTAAAAGGAGAAGACACAGGCCAAAAGTAATCACAGAAGGGAAACCTAGGACTAAACCAGTGGCCACAAATCCTTCTCCTTCCACAGAGAGCCCAACTCGCAAGAGGAAGTATGTGCGAAAGAAACCACTTAACAAAGCCCCCACAACGGCCGAAGCAGAATATAAAGAAAACCCAACAGGTGAGAGGCCATACATGAGAAAGAAACCGCTCAATGAAGCCTCAAGAGTTCCCACTTTAGAAGTAACTACAGAGTCTATTGATCCAAAAGCACTTGAGCCTACCAATAAGTCATGCAGAAGGTCCTTAAATTTTGACATTGAAGGAAAACCAGCAGATAACAGCTCAGGATGTAAGCTAAATTACAATGAAGATTCTCAACCACAAGAACAAGATGTTAGCAGAGCAAATCAATCAAAATCAATTATCACTATTGGCCATGGAATTGAAATTTTGGTAGAAGCAACACAAGCAGGCATTCAATACAATCTTGCTGATTCTGTAAACCAAATGCTTAAAGATTATATGTCCATTCCTGAAAAACAAGCACCAAGCACACCACTACCTAAAAAGACCAATCCACCAAGGAGGGAAAGGAATGACAATTTCCAAGAGAGTCATTCCAAAGTGGAAGTGGCCACTCATACTGTGCAGCAGAACACCACACAGATCATGTTGCCAGCTGACACTCCATTGCCATCAGTAAACCCAGACAACAACTCCAACCCCAGCCTCTGCACTATTTTGACAGACAAAGGAAAAGCAAATGGGTCAAAAAGGAAGCATCTCAGTTTTGTTCAACAGCCAGACTCTGGTAGCACAAATCTAGCTGGCATTCGCTACAATTCTTTACCTGCATACCAGATAATGTTTCCAAGCATTTGCAAGAAAAGGAGGACTGAAAAAGGACAAAATTCTACGACATCCAGCACATCTTGTGTGACTGCTGCAAAAGACATTGGGAGACTAGAAGAAATATGCCCGCAGAAGGATGCCAGCAGAGGTCCCTCTACATCAACATCCAATTGTTTGATTTCTGCTTCACATTCTAGTCCTAATGGAATTCCAGGTGCACATGGAGAAACAGGAGGCCTTCAATGTGAACTGAAAATCTCTTGCCCCATTATAAATCAAACAGAGAGGTCAAGAAGAAAGAGATCCAAACGTCCTAGCCGAATTCAAGGTCTGGCTCCACAAGCCAAAACAGCAACAAGAGTGCTGCATCAAAGTTGCACAGCCAGAGAAGTATCAGCAAATTATAATGTGCATCAAGTGGAGGACTCAAATAGACCTCATTCATGTGTAGAAGCTCTAGTTGCAGAGATGCGTGGAACATTAACAACAAAGAAGAGAACTAAAAAGAGAATCTGCCTCGCTAAATCTGCATCTTCCAGTACGAATGAGGAGCAATCACCTGGAAAAATCATCTTGTACAATCAGAACCAATTCTTAGCCAAGTCATTAGGTACTTCAAACAAGAACTACGGCTTCAGTTATGGTAAAAAATAGGAACTATTTTGACTCGATAACTGTTTTCATATCTTCAAGTAATCTAAATATTACTCTATAGGGATTCATTATTCACGCAGTCACTTGATGCAGGTGCTCCTCAAGAAGTAATATGGAAACAGATTTCCCCTGTTGACACAATAGTTGAGCAATTGCAGCAGCTAGACATTAATAAGGAAAGCTGTGGCATTGCATGTAAAGAACATAGTGCCCTTGTTCCTTACGATGTTAAAAATGAAGAGAATGCACTAGTCCTTCATAGAAGAGATGGCACTATTACACCATTTGCTGATGCACTTGAGCCCATCAAGAAACGACGGCCACGTCCTAAAGTTTACTTAGATGAAGAAACCAACAGAGTGTGGAAACTTTTGATGGGGAACATCAACAGTGAAGGCATTGATGGAACTGATGAAGAGAAGGCAAAGTGGTGGGAAGAAGAAAGAGAAGTGTTTCGTGGGCGTACAAACTCATTTATAGCACGGATGCATCTTGTACAAGGTATATTATTGCAGTATTCCTAATTTACTTTCACTGGACTTCATGGTGATTAATATCCAAATATTAATCCGAGAAAGTATGGCCTATGCAAACTGAAAATTTACATAAATAAAGTCTCTCCGTAGTGACATGAGTATGTCAGGACTTGCACAGATCAAGTATGGCAATTAGGATTTCTCAAATTATAGATCTCCACTGACAACAAACTTTTCACTTGTAATCTCCAACATTCAAGGGTAGTTCAAACTCAAATTTCAATGCCATCATATTTTAACTTATCAAGTGGCATAATGAACTAAATAGGAATTTGAAATTTCTTAAGGTATAACTTCAGTGGCAGTTACAAATGTTATGCATTTTTGTAAATCATAAAATACATAATTAGCTATTCTACAGTCAATGTCATATTCAACAACAAAAATAGCATATCAGTTCACTGGCAATGAAGAGATCTTAGTAAAACTTGAAAGTATAGGACACATAGCAGTCAAAATACTTGCCTAGATAAATCTCAAACTTTTAGCTTTAATATGCAAAGGCATCTCAACAATAAACTCCAATGACATGCATTCCCCACACAGCTCTCATCAGACACTTTTAACTTACTGATCTAGGAACAAATGGTATGATGTCATTTCTGCAGGGGATAGGCGCTTCTCTCAATGGAAGGGATCAGTTGTGGACTCGGTGATTGGAGTATTTCTTACCCAAAATGTCTCTGACCATCTTTCCAGGTAAAAATGAGCTCCCTAGATAATTTTATTATAGTATGAAAGTAGAGGAGCAAAAAAAATCTCTTATTGTTTCCTTTTTCTGTTTGGCATCAAGGCTTAGTTGTTATTTCATTTTATGCAGTTCTGCATTTATGTCGCTTGCTGCACATTTTCCTTTGAAATCAAGAAGCAATATTAATCCATGCTGTGAAGAAAGGACAAGCTCAATGATTGAAAAACCAATAGTAAGCATGCCAGATCTAGAAGACGCCATAAAATGGAATGAGATGTCAAATCAGTCAGTTTGTGACCAAAGCTCCATGACACTCCTTGACTCTGAGCCTGATGAAGAACAAGAAGTGGTCAACAGTAATGAGTCTTCTACAAGCAGTAATGGCATTGTTAGCTGTAGAAGTGGCTCGGAGACATACTATCAGTCAAAGGCAGAAAGATCAACCAAAGAGACAGCCAGAACAGCAGATAATGGTTATATAGAAGAAATGAGAAGTGCAAAAAATGATGCATTTTCATCCCAAAACTCTGTAGATTCACCAAGTGATCAAACTGCAAAAAGAATGGAATCTTCCCCCTGGAACAACTCAGAAGCAGATTTGATTGACAGATCTAAATTCAATGGTTGGAACAGCTCTAATTCTTTTATGAAGCTTTTAATGAAGGCCGGATCTAATGAGCTACATGAAGTTCATAGTCATGGCAACGGCACCAGTTTGTCTAATCAGAATTCAAAAGATGAGTGTGACAGAACCCATGATGCAGGAAATGACTTCCACATGCAAAAGACACACAGTAGTCCTAAAAGCTCCTCAAAAGCATATGTAGCTTCATCCAATAACTGTCATTTATATCATATCCCCAACTTTGGAGGTCTGGGAGTCGACTGCTATAAGATGATTGCTGAGCAAACAAGATGTTATGAAGCATCCAATAACAGCAGCAGAAACAGTATGAAAGAACAAAGTTCCTTTACATCAGAATCTGGCAGTCCAACTACAGATGAAAACAATCTGACTGTTGCTGCTCAAGAAGCATCAATATCTCCAACTCCAAATAATAAATTATACAGTGAGATTGAAGAAGGCCAGCATATATCCACCCTAGCTCAAGGCAAAACTGTTGAGGTGAATGTTGTCGGTAAGTCACTTGATCAGAATCAGATTCAAAACAATGGAATGCAGAAAGAACAAAGCACACAACATCCAGGAGGAACCTTTGATATTGTGGAAACCAGCAGCACTCTTAATGTGCAACAAAATAATTCACAAAAATTAACTGCATCAGACTTGATTGAGCGTGGCTTATCAGAAGTTAAGGAGATTAATGATATGAATGCTACCACCAGAAAAGCAAAGAGTAGACGAGTTGGAAAGGAGATAAAAGAAAATGTTGACTGGGATGCTTTAAGAAAACAGGCAGAAGCAAATGGAAAGAAAAGACAAAGAACACCAGACACAATGGATTCATTGGACTGGGAAGCTGTGAGATGTGCACACGTTAATGAGATTGCCAACACAATCAAAGAGCGTGGAATGAACAACATGCTTGCAGAACGTATAAAGGTACAAATTATTATATTCCAGAAATGCTTAGAGCCCTTAACATCAGTGACACTAACAAATGTATACATCCAGAATTTTCTTAATCGACTGGTTAGAGATCATGGAGGCATTGATCTGGAATGGCTGAGAGATGTTCCACCAGACAAAGCAAAGTAAGTACAAAGCTTTTGTAGAATTGGTTGAATACATAAATATACTACTTTAGTTTGCATATCATGGTACCATTTTTTGCTGATAATATCACAGTGAAGATAAACTATATTTTTTCTTTACCTCATTACAATATATAATAAATTCAAATTGTTCTTGTAGGGAGTATCTGCTTAGTGTCAGGGGATTGGGGCTGAAAAGTGTGGAGTGCGTACGGCTTCTGACACTTCAGCATCTTGCTTTTCCAGTAAGTTTAAACTAGTTTTAACTTCTATCAGAAATAAATGGAACATATCTCAAACTTTCATCAATGCAAACAGGTCGACACAAATGTTGGACGCATAGCTGTACGATTGGGTTGGGTCCCTCTTCAACCCCTGCCTGAATCACTACAATTGCACCTTCTAGAGTTGTTAGTATTACAAACTGAAAAATTAATGATACCGCGACATGCACTAGCAAAAACATTACTAACTGTTGGCTTCACCTAGGTACCCAGTGCTGGAATCAATTCAAAAATATATTTGGCCCCGACTGTGCAAACTCGACCAAAGAACTCTGTAATGATCAATTCCACTTGATGTTAACACTTGACACTCACAACTTATGATTGCATATATCAGATAATTTGTCAAGTTATTCTTAAATAAAATTGTTAACTAATCCATTGCAGAATCAATTAACAGGTATGAACTACATTACCAGATGATCACTTTTGGAAAGGTGCGTTTTCCTTGCTTTAAACCTGAGATTAAATGTTTGCATTGCTCTGATTAGTGAGAAGCAGAAGCTAAGAAGGGAAGCTCTTTGACTCATGCAGGTATTCTGCACCAAAAGCAAACCCAATTGCAATGCCTGTCCAATGCGAGGAGAATGCAGACATTTTGCAAGTGCATTTGCAAGGTTTGTGTCTAATTTTCCAACCCTCACAATCTTGGTCGATATGCTGCTGAAATGGCAGCAAAATGCAGAATTAACTCCCATGTATTCACCAACCACCATAAACTTAGAATTGGATAAACTATACAACTCAGCTGCTAGTAATAGAGTTATTGTGTAGGAATGTGAATCTCAAAAATTAAGCAAAACTAGATGTAGGTGGGATTTATATATCTAATATGAATAGCATATGGATATAATCAACTTGGTTTATTAAATAGAGCAAAAACCATGGATGAATGAGAGAACCATAAACTTTTAAACCTTCCCTGAAGATACTCCCTTGAAATGTATGTAAAGCAATATATCTGTCAACTTATACATGAAACATATTGAGTGCAGTGCAAGACTTGCCCTGCCTGGGCCAGAGCAAAAAAGTATCATAAGCGCAACTAAAAGCAGCACAAATGAGCAAAACAATACTGTTATGGTTGATCAACTGCGGCTGCTGGCAACTGGACAATTAGAAGGAAATCAGCTACCAGAATGTGACCAACAATTAGAAGCAAGATATGGAGTCAGTAACTGTGAACCTATTGTCGAAGAACCATCATCACCAGAACCAGAATGCCCAGAAGTAACAGAAGCTGATATGGAGGATACCTTCTGTGAGGATCCTGATGAAATTCCTACAATCAAGCTTAATATTGAAGAGTTCACTCAAAATTTGCAGAATTATATGCAAGAGAACATGGAGCTTCAAGAAGGGGATGTGTCAAAAGCCTTAGTCGCTTTGACAGCAGAAGCTGCCTCAATACCTGCACCCAAGCTTAAGAATGTCAGTCAGCTGCGAACGGAGCACCAAGTGTAAGTAGCCATGCCCTCATTTAACTGTTATTTGCAATTTGGTATTTCCAAATGGTCAAAATTCAATCTAATTAGGAGCGATTATATATTGGGCCTTCACCCTCTATGAAGTTTAACCTTTTCCTGGCCTGACAAACAAACTAGAATATACTTGAACTTTTAGCTGCACACTATTCTATGGACACAGCCAAGAAAAGTATAGCATCTGCAAAGAATGAATTTATAATAGACTTAAGATTTCCACTGTTCAGAGTTGAAAACACATTGTTTTGAACGAATTTCAGGCTAATTATGCTAATGGGAAAGATCCCTTCATTGTATACTAATTATTTTTCTTTACACCATGTGCAGATACGAACTTCCAGATTCTCATCCTCTTCTGCAAGGGGTTAGTTAATTTTGCATCCAGCTAGACAAGGATTTTATTTGCCTCCACTAACCCACTCTTTCCTAATGAATGCCTTCTGATTTTCAGTTGGATAGAAGAGAGCCAGATGATCCATGCTCATACCTTCTTGCCATATGGACACCAGGTAAGCAAACAATATAGGAAAACCTAACATAGACAGACCTACTTTGACAAACTCATAACTTCAGGCTTTCCTCAGTTCTGAAAACTTTGGTATGCTTTACTTGGCAATTAAACAAACCAAGCTGAGCTCAATCCAAGCTAGTAAAATCTTTTTTGAAAAATTATATACACATACACACACAGAGAGAGAGAGAGAGAGAGAATTCTCCAAACTTCATAGTGCGCACATTCAAAGCTTGCAGCTTGCAAGCCTGTCAAATTGCATGGTCATAACAAGGATATATATGTACATAGAGAGAGAATTGTCCAAACTTTATAGCGCCCAGCTTGAAAGCTTGCAGTTTGCAAGCCTGTCATATTACATGGTCATACCAAGGAACCCTAGAAATTCTAAAATAATACTTCTAGAATGAAAATAGTTATTTTAAGGATAGGGACAGGAGAAAATCTCTATAAAAGATTATCCATTAATATGTTGCTATCTTCCTTCAATGGTTGTGGATATCTTTAGGATGGATCTCAAGATCGTTAGACAAATGGTCCTAACTCAAGTGACCCCAAGATAGCAATATCTAGATGCGTCTCGGCTTATTAGCATTGTATGATCTGTTAAAATCAGTTCAACTAGCTGTTGTTGCTTCCCTAGAAAGTTCCATGTTGCAAAGAAGTCAAAGAAGATGAATTGCGACAATGCGAAGCATCCAATAAGCCCACCCTCTTTGTCTTGGGACTTCCAATTGAAGCCCGAAGTGCTGCTAGTTAATGGGCCAGTGTTTGTATAAATGGACTTCATCCCTTTTTTATTAGCTCCAAGCCAGAGTAGTTGTTTCAATGTAGGCAAAGCCCAAGCAGTCCAAGCGTTTGGCTAATCTTAACTCAGTTTCACCTTTATGCATAGAAAGCTGAAAATTTATATTATAGCATACAATGAACTCATTGCTTATAGTTCAGTACATTTCGTATCAATTGCTCCTATTAGGTGAAACGGCAAATTCCATTCAGCCACCTGAAAGTAGATGCAACTCACAAGAGAATGGCCAACTGTGTGATGAGAAGACATGTTTCTCTTGCAACAGTATACGGGAAGCAAATTCACAAATCGTTCGGGGGACACTTTTGGTGAGAATATTTATGCAAAATGTTCATTATTTTCTTGCATGATTAATCTTATGAATGATGGAATCATTTCAAGTCAAAAAAATAAAATTTACCTATAATACATCATCAACAGATACCATGTCGAACCGCAATGAGAGGGAGCTTTCCCCTCAATGGCACATATTTTCAAGTTAATGAGGTAAAAAAATTATTCAATTCATGTCTGTGAGCTACAGCATCTTTTAAAACTTCAGAACAATAGTTCAATACTAACAGCATATATTTATGCAGGTATTTGCCGATCATGATTCTAGCTTGAACCCGATTGATGTCCCTAGAACTTGGATATGGAACCTACCAAGACGAACAGTTTACTTTGGGACATCAATACCAACAATATTTAAAGGTAAAGTTTGTAATGAGATTTTAGTCCTAACGAGTAGCCCATAGTCAATGGCACTCAAATTTTCCTTTGTGTAACAGGTTTGACAACAGAAGGTATTCAACACTGTTTTTGGAGAGGTAAGAGAATGTTGATTTCCTATATTTGGATTACAACTTAACTCTCCTCACATTGCAAATTTTGCATGGGTGATATTTTCATTCTAATTTAGTTCATCCAATTACCAATGTCCCAGACTACGTGCAACATACACAAGCTTAACGCAAGCTGATAAGCATTGTCCTAACATCATTATCCTTAAGAAATACACTTGAATAATCAGGAAATAAAAGAATCTATTTTACCTTTGCATATAATTTGGTGTAAGATCTGGCCAGAATAACTTCCTTTGCAATGAACTACCATGTTGATGATGTTGTAATAAAACGTTGAAAAGCCACAATAGAAACATTTAAACAACTGATAATATCTATATCCAACCAAAGCTTTAAATCTCTCTAAGATGGGAGATCTATTGCCTGTCTAAACTTGCACGCTCATCCACATAGGCCTGCCGATGCACCTAGTGCGGAGACTGGAGAGCTAGCGCTACCATAACATCATTGTAATGAATACTTTCATATGCAGTTCACATCCCATGGAACATCTTTGCATTCATGTTTATTATAATTTAGTGTCATTTGGTCAATATTTTCATAAAAACATTTACATCAACCTTCGTCAAAAAGGTTTTCCTTCAGCTAAACAAATGCAAATTTCTCGAAATTAACAATTTTTATTAAAAATATTTAATCCTCTTCGTGATTGAACTTGATTTATGCTCATCTAACCAGAACATAAATTTGCAAAAGTGTTCCTTAATCGTGTACACCTTATGAATTGCAGGGTATGTTTGTGTGAGAGGATTTGACCAAAAGACACGGGCACCTCGTCCTTTGATAGCCAGGCTGCATTTTCCGGCCAGCAAGTTAAACAGGACAAGGGGCAGGGATTCAAATGATTAACATGCGATGCCTCAAATAACGAACGCTTCTGGAACGAACATATGACTAGATGATAGTTTTCAGGCAACAACCACCCATAGCATCACATTCATGTAACTTGTAAAACGTGCGAAAATCTAGTTGAGCTGTATGATCTCATAACTTGTGAGGATGTAGCGTGTACATGTTTAACAAAGTAATTTTCTTAATGTTATGCTCTTATTTGGGCCATTCTCCTCAAACAATCACTATTTCTTGCTCTCGCACGGAAACATAGATAACATTAAAGAGCTAATCTGGTGATTAAAAAAATATGAAGGCAAAAGCAAAAATGAAAGTCCGAAAGAACGAAAAGTACTAGTGTAGTTTCAGAATTTCTACAATTCGTATTTGGTTAGCCATAAAACTCCATCTAAACATTCAATGGAATCCTAATTATCAGTAATCTGCAAAACACCTAATTATAACTAAAATTGCATCCTGCAACATGATTCAAACTCGATCCATATCCGGATCCAGTTATACTTAAACCAGAGATGCATAAAAAAGCTGGTATTTGAATTTTTTGCTAAGAACCTAATATGAGTACAATAAATTCCATGTTAGCCATTTTTTCAGCGAATCCACCATTTTCGAGTCTAAATAGACAACAGATACAAACTGATGGCAGCAAAAAAAATATATGAACACATATAGGCAAAAAGAGGCACGAAAACAGAGAAAACCAAATCGAACGTCCAAAGATTGGTGATAGAAGTAAAGGTTTTAAGACCAAAGAAACGTACCTGTTGATATAAGCAGCTAGGGAGATTGACATAGCAGAAAAAAGAGAGATGGAACATGGCATAGACGTTTTGGCGAAATGGATACTTTTGCCGCCTTAGCGCCATTTCCATCTTCGTTTTCCCTCCCAATTTAGGCCTTTCGGTTTAAGGTAAGGCCAGGCCAGGCCCTTGTGTTTGAAATATGCCCATACGTGGCGGGTTTTGGGCTCCAGGTGGACTCCGCGGGCTGTGAACGGATAAAACCATATCCGTCACGATTCAAGACTGATAAAGTATATCTAAAAATCCATATTTATATCTCAATTATTTAGAATTTTAACATATTCAACACTTAAATAAAACTCTAACATATCAAACACAAAGGCAGTCCTCTCTGGTTGCTTTCATCTGTTTTATGTTTTTATTTCTTAAAAGAGGCCGTTGTTTTGGTTTTGCATGTTCAAGTTTGCGCATAATCACTTGTTTGTTTACTGGATTCGATTCCTTTCCTTAGATATCGGCCTAGCTTTGGGCTTGGAGATTGATTTTTCCTTTTAAAAGATAGGTAGGCTCTAAAAGCCCTTGGACTTATTTTCTTTGGGTTTCATCTAAAGATGACCCCTCATATATTGGGTTTCGTCATTTCTTGAATGAAATATTCTATTCGGCAAAAACAAAAACACTAGCATTTTTTCAAATATATTAAAACCTTCACTTCACATTCACGCCAATATGCACCCAAAAAAAGAGAACGTTTCTCCTCTAATAAGCCCATGGAAATAGCCAAAGCGGGCTCGCGGATTGCTTGTGAAAAGAGCTGAAATGTTAAGGACTGTCAGAGTGTGTCAGTCTCCTGCTGCCAGCCTGAGCAGTCTGAGTCCAGAACTCATTGCATTGGTACTTGTTTCAGGACTATACAGAGGCCAGGCCAGACCTAGCCCGCCTAACTTTTCAATTTGTCGTTATTTGTTCCTTGAAAGATTCATTCACCGATTTCACGTGTGGTCTCGCTTATCTCCGGACGGACTTGCCCATGGGCGATTATGTTTGGGATTAAATTGCAATCTACAAATGTGACCTGTTAATTTGTACATATAAAATATATATATAATTAATTTTTTATATAAACAAATTTCAGTAGCGATATTTAGTTGGTATCATAGAAAAGAAAATTTATTAAAAGAAAATCGATCATTCTCCATTATTTGTGGGACTCGGTCAAAATCAATGGTTTTCGCTCTTTCCCTTTCTCCAGTTGTTGCATCCCAATTGTTGAGTCCTGGAGCTACAGTTTCCTGCTTCCTGTTGTGGATATGAATACTTACAATTTTTCTGACATCGTGAAATGCTTTCTATCCCACACTTAAGCTGACAACACACCCAAGAAACTTAAAAGGGTTTCACATAAAATAAACTAAGTAAATGAATAAAAAAGAAAAAGAAAAACCATTACGTCATCTACAGAGACGAAGAAAAGACTTGGGGTGTGTCCAAATTCAACGATCAGTATTATGACTCTCTCTAAGATTGAGAAAAATAAAAAAATGTATAAAAAACAAAGGCGAGTGAAGCCGCTTGCTAAAGTCATACATGCATCATTCCACCGTACAAAAAGCCACCACGAAACCCGAAAGAAATCTAAACCGGCTTCGTAAATCGCACATGCGAACGAGCTTTCGGGTTCCGGCACGGATCCGAAAAGTAACAACCTATAGCTTATTTCCTTTTATATTTAATAAAAATTCCCGGATTATTAAGTTTGCGCCATCGAATAAAACCGCACGGTCCGCACCGCTTTTCTTCTCTCTCCGATGCGGGAAAAAAAGTTCTGGTCTAGAGAGAGAGAGGAAAAAAAAATGGAAAAAGAAAACTAAATCAACCAAGTTCAGCTCACCTCTGCTGGCTCCAAAACATGGCCGTATTTAGGGTTTTTTGAGCTCAAAAATTATAAACTAAAGATCTCCATGGAAATGCCTGGTCGAAGATCCAATTACACGCTTCTTAGCCAGAATCCGGGCGAACATCTGCCGGCGCCACCACAACCGCCGTACTACGAGTCTTCTATCTCAAGTGATTCAAAGAGTAGCAAACTAAAGCCTGATAGAGGCTTCGATTGGGACTCTAGCGGGGATCACAGAGTAAATCAGCAAGCTAATAGTAATCGGGTTGGTAATTCGAACTTGTTCCCGTCGATCGGGTTGCAAAGGCAATCGAGTGGGAGTAGTTTCGGTGAGAGTTCGTTGTCTGGAGAATATTGTGCCCCGACGCTGTCAACGACCGGGGGAAATGAGATTGAGGCATATGGATATATCCACGAGGATGGGAATTTGATGAGAGTGAGAGCGATGGATGCGCCGGTGATTTCTGGGACAGGTACTGGATCGACTGGGAAAAGCTGGGCACTGCAGACGGAGGAGAGTTACCAGTTGCAGTTGGCCTTGGCCTTGAGGTTGTCGTCCGAGGCGACTTGTGCTGATGATCCGAATTTTTTGGATCCGATGCCAGATGAATCCGCGTTGCGGTCCACTAGCTCTAACTCGCCTGAGGCCCTGTCTCATCGGTTTTGGGTAGGTTTCTTATGCTTATTTATCATTGTGATTTACTTGTGTTTTGTTTTGGGCTTGTGCAGATATGGGAATACGTTGCTTTTTCACGTATGCTTTTGTGATTTAGGTCGCAAATCTAATTGGAAAAAGGCTTGAATGCTATAGAAATGTAGATAGTCTCTGGTAGGTTTGCATGGACACCTGAGTTGTAGATATTCAAGCTGATTGATTAATGAGGTAGTGGGATTTAAGACTGTACAGTTAATATGATATAAACCTGGATATGCGTTTATTATTTTGTAATTAGTGAATGCTTAGATTACCAGATGGATTAATATCGTTACTTCTGAGAATGTAATGTAAATGATGCATCTTCACTTGTTGTGGTTGTCTAATAAACATGATACTTGAAATGCTAAAATTTTCATACTGGGACATAAAGTTGCGAGTACTGGCATGTGGAATTTATCACTGAACGATTTCAGATTTTGAATGTTTTCTGCTAGTTGGGGTGGAAAGATGAATGCATGTGCAAAGAAGGTTGAGATTATTAGAATTGATTCTTGGCATGTAGAGTGTGGTTAGTTTGAGAGAATACTCCCAAAATATAAAAGGTAATTTGATTTGATTAGAGGGCAACTTTGTTGATATTCATGATGTAGTACTAATAAAGCTTGCTCATTTGAGGTTTATGTCACATCACGTTTCTTCATAATCATTGTGTTAAAAAGACATACAATACCTTTGTTGGCCTGAACACTGTGATAATTTTTCTGTGAAATATCAAGGTAAAAAATTGTTGAGCATGTACGCATGAAAGGACCATTCTTCCTTTGCCATCTCTTTTCCTTTTAATTTTCTTTTTCACTTTTTTTTTTACGGACTATACCTGGAATCCTTACTTTAATATACTACCCATCCTTCAATCCCGTGCCTTTTATTGATAAACTTGTGGAAATAATTGCTTGGATGGATCAATCAATGCCTCTTTTATTCTCTTGTTACAAGCAATGTGGAGGGGAAACTTCCATTGCATTATAATCATACCAACATTGGTGCTTATCATGTTATATTGGGTGGTCTGGAAGGGGTGGGGGGGAGGTCCAAAATTATGATCCATGGACTTCAGTAGAGGCAAGAATGAGATTTTTGCTTTCGATTTCTGTTTCTTTGATCCATTTTGATGATAACAGCATGCATTTCATGTGCATTAACAAGGTGACCTGCAAGTGAAAGGTAATATGGGTAGCAAATTGTCATCCAGGATTGGATAGTTTAAGAGTTTCAAGCATTACCGTATGTCCTAGTTTATTAATACCTAATGTATCAGTCTGTTGAGCCTAGGGAATGGAAAGCTGAAATATACCAAGTCCTTTCTCACTCTGTATTTGGTTCTTTCTATTTATAAATTTAAAAAGGTACATACATTTATCATAGTTGCTTATTGGTTTTTGTGGTTGCAAATGCTTCTCTTAATTTTGTTGTGCATCAGGTGAATGGTTGCTTGTCCTACTTTGACAAAATTCCTGATGGATTTTACCAAATTCATGGTATGGATCCATATTTGTGGACTGTATGCACTGATTTGCAAGAGAATGGTCGTATTCCATCTATTGAGTCGCTAAAGTCTGTTGATCCTAGTGTTGATTCTTCATTGGAAGTGGTTTTAATTGATCGTCGCAGTGATCCAAGCTTGAAGGAACTTCAAAATAGGGTCCACGGCATTTCTTGCAGCTGTATAACTACAAAAGAGGTAGTTGATCAGCTGGCAAAGCTTGTCTGCAATCGCATGGGGTGAGTTCTACTCCTTATTTAAGCAACAATATCAGTGTAGTTTTCTCTATATTATTTTGTAGTGTTAATGAAGTTTTTATTGCTGTCATTAGGGGTTCCACCAATATAGCAGAAGATGGTCTCATTGCCAACTGGAGAGATTGCAGTGATGATCTAAAAGATTGCTTGGGATCTGTTGTGGTTCCTATAGGAAGCTTAGCTGTTGGTCTATGCAGACACCGAGCATTATTATTCAAGGTAAGGTCTCAATACCACGTGGTCCTTCTTTCTTATATTCACAAACAACTTTTAAGGAATTGCAATATTTTATCACTCATCATAACTATAATGGAAACTTTCTTTACGTATATTCTTGATAGTCTATTTGTTGTGGTCAATAACTTACATGTAATGCTCACTTACATGTAACCTGTCTAGGTGCTTGCTGA
Organism: Cnidoscolus chayamansa; assembly: GCA_948266635.1. Classification (NCBI taxonomy): domain Eukaryota; kingdom Viridiplantae; phylum Streptophyta; class Magnoliopsida; order Malpighiales; family Euphorbiaceae; genus Cnidoscolus; species Cnidoscolus chayamansa. The sequence continues at coordinate 1,248 of CAOGCB010990334.1, read as the reverse complement.
CACAATTGATTTGCCATGTCGTATAGCAAGAGGCTGCAAATACTGTAAAAGAGGTGATGCTTCCTCATGTCTTGTGCGATTTGGGCTAGACAGGTACTCTTCTTGGTTGTCATGCTATTACCTGATGAATGCCCATTCCTTTTTATGTGAAACTTAGATATTTACAAGTTGGCTTGATCAATAGTATTAACAACAACATCTTCTACGTGTTCCGGATTTTTTTTTCCTTTGTTTTCTTGGGATAGTGCAGCAGTCCAGATATTCTTGGGATTTAAAAGAAAATACTTGCAATCTCTCTTGAATTTAATATCACCAGCATCTTTGAGTCATGGAATGTGACATTTGAGCTGAATTTGTTCTTAAATTTGTATAAAGTTATATTGCTTAGAAAATTGGATAAAAATCATTTCAAGAATATTTTCTAGGTAAATGCCACTGCAATTGAAAAAATTGATGGCTGTTTTGCAAATTGAGAAAGCTGAAAGCAAGTTCTCGAAATTAACACATGCTATGCTCCAAGGGATATGTGTCTGTTCTCTGTTGTGGCTTCATCATTAGTTGAGTAATGTTTTCTACTTCGTTTTGATGGTTAAGAAATATTTATAGTCTTGGACTTCATTTTTCGTTCTTACTGCAGCAATGTTTAAGTATCTCCTCTCAATTTGTATGCTTTTTCTCCATTTCAGGGAGTATCTAGTTGATTTGATAGGGAAGCCAGGTTGTTTAAGTGAGCCTGATTCATTGCTCAATGGTCCTTCTTCCATCTCAATCTCTTCACCATTGTGCTTTCCCCGAATGAAATCACCTACCATTGATTTCAGGTCTTTGGCCAAACAATACTTCTCAGATTCTCAATCGCTTAATCTTGTATTTGATGATGCTTCAACAGGTGATACTCAAAAACCAGTCGTATAAAATTGTGCACTCCCTATTGCTGTGACTTGTCTCTGGAGAGTGGATATTATCATTTACCTTTTAGATGCATTTTTATAAGCTGCTTTTCTTATAGTGTTGACTATGCCATTCATCTTCGCACTTGCTTATATTATATGCCTGCCTTTATGGCAAGGTCTCAATTTATTGCATGAAGTGATTATTTGTGCAAGAATTCTTTTTGAAGAAGTCTTGTGATGCAACATTAAATGAAGTTGGATGGTTATCGTGTTGTTAAACATGTGATATTGATTTATTCTTTATGCGTTTTTAAGTGCAATTCTCATCCTGCACCTGTCATATGGTTGTAATACT
>CAOGCB010989389.1:0-14406 GCA_948266635.1 Cnidoscolus chayamansa | reverse complement strand
ATTCACATCCATTTATGCCATTATTAACTGCTAAAAGCATGAAATCCGATTAAAGCTCTATTGTCACCCTGCAATTCATAACATTCAAAATAGTTAGTTAAAATGCATGACATGGTCTCGGGACCCGACTTAGGTTCGAAGACTATGCTTTAATTCATTGGGCTAATTAATCTAGAAACTAGGTTAATTAAAATTGGAGTCATAGGGTTTTTCTTAATTTACCCTTAAACAATTAAATTAAGTGGCGACTCACACACACACCCTAAGTGTATCCATTCCTATTTGTATTTGCATTTGCATGTTAATCATCCTATGCGAAACGAATCTTTGGGGAGGGGTTCACACTAAGAAAGATGGCAGTTAGTGTATGTGTGTTGATTGTCGAGCGATCAACAAATAACGGTAAAGTATCGACACTTTATACCACGCCCTGATGATATGTTAGATGAATTACATGGTGCTTGTGTGTTTTAAAAATTGATCTTAAAAGTGGTTATTACCAAATTAGAATGAAACCAGGTAATGAGTGGAAGACTGCTTTTAAGACTAAATATGGGTTGTATGAGTGGTTGGTGATGCCTTTTGGGTTAACCAATGCACCTAATACTTTTATATGCTTAATGAATCATGTGTTGCATGATTTCATTGGCAAATTTACGGTTGTCTACTTTGATGACATTCTTTTTTATAGGAAATCCATTGATGAGCATGTTATGCATTTGCGATGTGTGTTTGACGCTTTTCGCAAATTCAAGTTATTTGCTAATATGAAGAAATGTACATTTTGCATTGATCACATCATATTTATGGGTTATGTGGTGAGTGCAAATGGTATCGAGGTAGATAGTGAAAAGGTAAAGGCTATTCAAGAATGGCCTAAGCCTAAGAGTGTTACTGAGGTGCGTAGCTTTCATGGCTTGGCAAATTTCTATAAGAGGTTTGTCAAAGATGTTAGCACCATTCCTGCCCCATTAACTAAAATTATGAAAAAGGATGAGGGTTTTGTTTAGGGTAGTGAATAGGATCATGCATATGCTTTGTTGAAAGATAAGTTGTGTAATGCACCATTATTGAGATTGCCTAACTTTGATCTTACCTTTGAGGTTGAGTGTAATGCCTCTGGGATATGTATTGGTGATGTGTTAATGCAGGAAAGAAGACCAATTGTTTATTTTAGTGAAAAGCTTAATGGTGCACCTTTGAGTTATTCAACTTATGACAAGGAGGTATATGCATTAGTAAGGGCGCTTGAGACTTGGCAACATTATTTGCTTCCAAGGGAGTTCGTGATACACACCGACCATGAGTCCTTGTGTCATTTGAAAGGACAAAGCAAGTTAAACAAGAGACATGCCAAATGGGTGGAGTTCATTGAATCTTTTCCTTATGTGATTCAATACAAACAAGGGAAAGAGAATATTGTTGCAAATGCACTTTCTCAAAGGTACACTCTCATTTCTACACTTTCTACGAAACTACTAGGATTTTAGCATTTGAAAGAATTATATGTGCTTGATGCTAATTTTGCTAATGTGTATAAGTCTTGTGAGCATGTGGCATTTCAAGAATTTTATAGGAATGAAGGCTTTCTTTTCAAGAAAAATAAGTTATGTGTGCCTATTTGTTCAATGTGAATTGCTTGTGTGTAAAGCCTATAGTGGTGGATTAATGGGTCATTTTAGAATTGATAAAAACACTAAGTATATTGCCTGAGTATTTCTTTTGGCCTAATATGCATAAAGATGTTGAATGCATATGTACACATTGCATTTAATGTAGGTAAGCTAAGTCTAGGACACAACCTCATGGGTTATCCATGCCATTGCCTATATCTACATACCCTTTGGTTGACATATCTATGGAATTTGTGTTGGGATTGCCTAGGATAAGGAAAGGCCGTGATAGTAACTTTGTGGCTGTAGATATATTTTCCAAAATGGCACATTTCATACCATACCATAAGATAGATGATGCCACCCATATAGCGAACTTGTTTTCTCGTGAAGTAGTTCACTTGCATGGCATTCCTAAGATGATTGTGCCTAATAGGGATGTTAAGTTTTTTAGCCTTTTTGGTGTGTGCTATGATCTAAATTAGGGATGAAGCTTTTGTTTTCAACTAATTTTCACTCTCAAACGAATGGAAAAACAAAAGTAGTTAATCATACCTTATGCACTTTATTGTGTGCTATTGTTGGTAAAAATTTAAAAACTTGAGAAGATTGTTTACCATTTGTGGAGTTTGCATATAATAGGAGCAAACATTCTACTATAGGTTTTTCTCCTTTTGAAATTGTGTATGGCTTTAATCCACTTACTCCTCTTTATTTATTGCCTTTGCCTACTAATAAGCTTATTAGTGTTGATGGAAATAAGAAAGCATATGTGGTTAAGTCTATACATAAGAAAGTGCGTCAATAAATTGAGACAAACAATGAATGGGTAGCTGCCAAGGTAAATAAAGGGAGATGCCTATTGACATTTGAACCCATAGATTGGGTTTGGGTTCACATGCGTGAGGAGCGATTCCCTATGAAAATGAAATCCAAGCTAGATGCTTGCGATGATGGTCCATTTCACATTATTGCAAAGATCAATGACAACGCTTATAGAGTGGACTTACCAAGTGAGTATGGTGTTTCAAATACCTTCAATGTTAGTGATTTATCTCCTTTTGTTTTCGATGCAGATTCAGATTTGAGGATGAATCCTTTTGAGGGGAGGGAAAATGATACAAAAGTCTCCGATGCACAAAAGGGCATTCCAGACATGGATGATTTTTCAGGTTCCATAATGCGATATCGAGCTGATTGTTTGAAGGAACAACTTCAACTCTTTGTGCAATTTTAGGTTAAAAGAGGATTGTCTAAATATGGGAAACTTCATAATGACAGTATTGAGAACCCTAGATATGTAAATAGAATTGGGCTTATATTTTGAGTTTAAGATTTGTTTTGAGTTATAGTATAGTTAGCTTGAATTTTTTTTGCTTATTTTTTAGTTTTGGGCTTGTTTTGAGGTTGCTAATTTTTCTTTCTTGATTTGGACAAGTTGGACTTATTTAAAAAAACTTTGGGCTTGTTCATTTAGATTAGTTTTTTTTAGACCCGCTCTGCCCAAGTTAAAATGCATTATTTTACGGTTCGCCTAAGTTTAAATTTCAGTATTTTATCTCTTCTCTAAGTTTAAATTTTTTTTTTGCAATTTTGTCATAGCATTTTACTTTTTTGGCATCACTTCTTGCATTTTACCTTTAGGACCCAATTCAATTTACATTCCGGCAGCTCTTGGATCCAATCCATTTAAATTATGCATCTTACTCTTTATGGACCCAGTCCATTTTAAATTTATGCCTTCATTGCTTCTGGGCCTTACCTTATATGTTTACATTTGTACTTTCCTAGTCTTTACAATTCTTCTTTAACAAATGTCCTTTATTTTAGTTGTTTCATCCGTTCAAAATATATGTATATATCTTTACATGTTCTCTATTTAAAAGAAACTTCAAAATACTTTTTCTTTCCTTCTAAAAGGAAACATCTAAAGAGGAGCAGCTGTAGTCAATGTATTTTGTCCAGGCATCACACAAAATAAAAATAAAATAAAAAGGTTGAATGTCTCACTTCTTCTTCTTTATTGATAGCTCAGGTATACCGAGTGATTATCAAGGTCCCACTTAACCAAGTGATTCGAGATGACTTCCCATGTTTCCAAGTAATTATCCTTTGGGCTTTCACTCACCGAGTAATTTTAATTCCAATACATACTTGGGACTAAGTCTGCTACTCTCGGTGTTATGTCCCATGGAAAGGTCCCTCGGAAATATCCTTTGATATGTCCCTTAGAAGTAACATATTAAGATCTTAGGATTTTCCTTGGGATCAATATGCTACGATATATATGGTAAGTCCATAATTGGCTAAAAAAAGCTATTGTGGTGCATATGAATACCTGCTGGAAGTAGCTAGTCCATAAGGTATTCGAGTAGTCCTATCAATTAGAACTACTTAGGAATTTCCGGTGAAAATATTATCTTACATGAATTATTTAAAGGTGATGCATATACAAGCACGAAAATGATAATTTATTTATATTTTATATATCTGCTCACTAGGCTATCCAAATAGCTTAACCTTTTTATATCCCTCGCCCATCTCCTATCCCCACACCATTTTTCACAAGTCATGCAAGAAGAACTGAAGCAACAAGGTAGAGTGGACGTGTCCCAAATGGTGGTTTTGTAATTGCCCTTAGGATATATTTAAAGTTTAATTATATGTAAGTTAAGTTAAGAAAAATGTTAATGTAATATATATTTAAGTAAATGTTTAGATCTTATAAATTACTTTATAGTTAAGTATATCCGAGCATACTATATATTTAGAATTAAAGTTTATTATATTATGAATGTTAAGAATTTAAATATTCCATTTATGTTCTATAAACCTTAATCTTGGTAATGTATGAGATCTATATGCATATTAGGTATTTGCATAAAATGTTGAATTATGTATAAGTGGAAATATAAATGAAAGGAAAATAAAAGAAAAAGTAATTTTAAGCTTGTTAGGGTTCTTGTCATCTTCAGGTGGTCGAAATTCTAAAGCCGGTAGCAGTCCGGTAAATCGAGCTATTACATATTCCGAGAATATTTCATTTCGAAAATCCAAATTTCGATAACAAAGGAGTGTGAAGGCTTTTGACGACAAGGTTCGGCGACCGAAAGTCTCCATATAAAGATGAAACTCTCGCTTTGACAACATCCTTTGGCTGCCACGAACATCCTACTGGAGTCCAATTTTGACTACTGAAACTGGATTTTGACAAAATGCCAAAACCGTATCTCCTTGCAATTTCAACTATGATAGAACCTACAAATAGCCTACTTTGACATCCATAAACATCATTCCACATATTCTCAATTCAGTAACCTTGACATCATCATTATGCATAGCATGCAAACTATTTTATTCCTTAAACATTCATTTTTACGTTAAATAAAGTCCTTTTGATGTATTTTGGGATCCATAAACATTAACTAGATTATTGCACATAACATTTTTTAATTCCACAACTCTAAAATTATTACACTCTATCCTTTTTCTTTGCACGCATGTGATTGAAATCCTCTGTTACCATGTCAAAACACCATTTTAGGTAGAAAAATAACCTATTTTAAAAGTGGAAGATGGCACAAACTTGAAACCCTTCTAAACCTTGCAAACTTCACTTTTAAAGATCCTACTTGAAAGAACCATCTTTCTTTTGTTAAAATCCCTCATATTTGATGCTTTATTTTCAATATCTTGCAAAAACACTCACCACAGATGGAAGGTTTAGTGGAGAGAAATATTGAGTTCCTAAAATTCTTGATGCGAGTATGGGTCAAGCATCACTCATAAGCAAAAAAGTTGATAAAAATATTACTTTGCCTTATGGGCTTATTATTAGGACTCACACGAAAAAGAATAAAGCGCTTCAACACTTAGTGCAATAAGCTGTTTGTGACAAAATTGATACATGCGAAGAAAAATCTAATTTCGTGACACATGATAATCTTCGAGATAAAATATTCATGAACTTAGTTGATGTAAAGTTGTAATTAATCAAGAAGGGCAACCAATAAGCTCCCTCACAAATTTTCGTGTGATTCCTTTTAAAGCATGTAACATTTATGGCTGAAACTACCATAAGTCTATTTTGTTGTTTTATGTTTTAATATTCCACTGGGCTTGTTTTAATATCGATGGTATATCTTTTTATTTATTAAACTCGTCCAATTCATTATTGCTTTTATTTAGAATATAAGTATAATCTCTATTTCGAAAGGAATTAGAACTTTTATCAAGGAAAACTATCTATATAGAATTAAGGTTTAAGGCTATAAGTATATTGTAATATGACTAGCTAAAAAGAGCTCTACGTGAATAAATATTTTTCACTGGTTAATAAAATTTTAGTGAAAATTTTATTTAATTTTATATTAGATTAAAAGTTGATATTTTATCGAGATTAGTATATTAATAGTGATTCTATTATTCTCGTTCCATAATATATGTTTTTATTTATTTATTATTTAATAGTATAATATAACAACTATTAAATTTAATGTGTATTTATTATCATTGTGTGATGGTGTTTATTTTAATTAATACATTTTTTAAAAATAAAATTACATATTAAGGGTAGCTAAATAAAGTAATCAAATATAAGGACGAAATATTAAAACATTTTTCCTTTGATTTTTAACGCCCATCTCGGACTCCTCTGTCTTTTTGAAAGTCTCTCATCTCCTCTCCTCATCATCATCCTCTCTCTCCCTCTCTCTTTCTATCTCTCACCATCTCTCTTGCGGTGACCCCTCTCTTCCCCTTTTCTCCAGGGGTCGCCATTCCCTTCATTCCATCGACCATTCAATCCCTCAACATTCTCAAATTTTCAATTTCTTCTTCTTCATCAAAATCCAACCACAAAACCTAAAAAAAATCACCTTCTTTCTTTATCATTTATTCAAATAATCAGCCATGTCTGAGATGTCTAACACAGATCCGGAGGGAATTGACGGAGTTCGAATGACATGGAATGTCTGGCCACGCACCAAAGTCGAAGCCAGCAAGTGCGTGATCCCACTTGCTGCCTCCATCTCTCCGATCCGCCACCACCCTGACATACCTACCCTTCCTTACTCTCCTCTCCGTTGCAAGACTTGCTCCGCCATCCTCAATTCCTTCTCGCGCGTCGACTTCACTGCCAAGATCTGGATCTGTCCCTTTTGTTTCCAGCGCAATCACTTTCCTCCTCACTACGCCATGATCTCGGAAACCAATCTCCCCGCTGAGCTCTACCCTCAATACACGACTGTGCAGTACACCCTTCCTAATCCTAATGTTAATCCAAATAATCCCATGAACGCAGCTCCTGCACCGTCGGCTTCTCCTGTTTTCTTATTTGTTCTTGATACGTGTATGATCGAGGAGGAGTTTGAGTTTGTGAAATCGGCGCTCAAACGCGCGATCGGGTTATTGCCGGATAACGCGCTTGTTGGGTTCATTTCATTCGGGACGCAGACGCAGGTTCATGAATTGGGATTTTCAGATATGTCGAAGGTTTATGTTTTTAGAGGTAGCAAGGAGATTTCTAGAGATCAGGTTATGGAGCAATTGGGACTTGGAGCCTCGGGCAGGAGAGCCCCAGCTGGATATCAACAGAAAGGGATTCCAAATGGGCTTCCAAATAGTGGCGTCACCCGCTTCTTATTGCCTGCATCCGAGTGCGAATATACCCTGAACTCTGTGAGTGCTTGGTTCATTTTGATTCTGATTTTGAATTTCAAATTCAAATTCATCTTTTTCTTGATAGAACGGAGTTGCTGTTTTATTTTTGTTTTTATAGCTTTTGGATGAGTTGCAAACGGATCAATGGCCGGTTGTTCCTGGGAGTCGGGCTTCAAGGTGCACAGGAGTGGCCTTAAGTGTGGCAACCGGATTGCTTGGAGCTTGTTTGCCTGGGAGTGGCGCCAGGATTATAGCTTTGGTCGGTGGTCCATGCACAGAAGGACCAGGCACGGTAATGCCTTCTTTTTGGATGTTCTTTACATTTTACCTCGATCTGGATCTTCCATTTTTTTTTCTCCTTTTTCTCAATTTTTCTTTATTTAGATAATGTAATTACTAATCATGAATTGGTGTTCTTTTTTGTTATTTTAGTACACTTCTATTATATATGATTTTGCTCAATTGTGATCTTAATAGCATTTGTTTATGGATAAAAGGCGTAGAGTGTACCCTGCTTTTCTTTTCCTTTTTTTTTTGATAAGTAAGAAACATTTTTCTTTAGTTTTTCTTAGTTCCATTTCGGTGTACATTTTTCTTTACCCAGGTTTATTTTTCCTATTTAAATAGATTTGACTGAGAAATAAATTCAATGATAGCCATGGCTCAATGGCCTTTCTAATTTCAAAGACTATCCTGTTGTCTATTCCCTGCTGCTTCCTGGCTAGCTATGGGATATTGTTTGGCTATTGAGAAATACATATCTGGAATTACATTGCGATATACATTGGGCGCCATTTTGGCTGGACCTGCGATTTGCTTCCTACAAAATATGTGGACAGAAGTATAAAAAAACTTAACTTGTTTAGTTGTTTATAGTAAAATTAGAACAATATATGGATATATGGGGTGGCTACAGACTCTAGAGATTGCCTATTGGCAATTTGGCACTCCTTTCAGGTCAACAAATGGCCAAAAATGGAAGGACTGTTTCTATTTGGAGGTAAGAAAATTATAATTTATGGCACTTGTTGTTTGAAATATTGAATGGCTGCTGTTTTTTGGTTATGCTTTCTTTGCAGTTATGAAGATGTTGATCTTTTTGAAGTTTTGCAGATTGTATCGAAAGATTTGTCAGATCCAGTGCGTTCCCATAAGGATCTTGACAAGGATGCAGCACCATATTTTAAGAAGGCAGTTAAATTCTATGATAATCTTGCGAAGCAGCTTGTTAGCCAGGGTCATGTTTTAGACCTTTTTGCATCTGCACTTGATCAGGTGTTTGTCACCCAGCCTTTAAATTATTATGAGATCTACAAATTTTAATCTTATTAATTGCAGTATGCTAGCGGGTACTTTACTGGAAGGATATACATTTCTAAGATATTATTTTACATAGTTAAATGACAAGATATCAAGTATCCTTATTTCTCACTTCCATGCCAATTATTTTCTTAACTAAATTATCCTTATTCACATAAGCACATGGGTAAAAGCTGTACTTATTGTATCTGGTGATGTTTATGGAAGTCTACAGCTTGCATCAGACTGGTTCAGCTTGAATGCTTTTTTGAACCAAATTGAACTAAACCATTCTAAGGAAATGATGACCAAGACTTTGACTCCTTTTTATTAGACGCTGTTATTCTCAGTTTTGGCCTACTTTTTCATAAATTCTGTACCTGTTTGCCCTAGGCTTATTTTCCCTTGAATTTTGGGGCATCTGTTGCACTAATTATGTGTGGTATGTAATTTTTGGCTTACTGATTTTCTATCCAATGAAAGAGCTGCTATCTGTTATGATTAATCGTGTTTTGATTTGTAAGAGTTGGAATTTTATAGGTTGGAGTTGCAGAAATGAAAGTTGCAGTTGAAAGGACTGGTGGTCTTGTTGTTCTATCTGAAAGTTTTGGACATTCTGTATTTAAGGATTCTTTCAAACGAATGTTTGAAGATGGAGAACAGTCTCTTGGTCTCTGTTTCAAGTGAGTGCCATAAGAATTGAGTTTCTTCTTCTCCTTCTTCTCCTGCTGCTTATCCCTCTTCTTACATAATCACATTATTTATATTTGTAATCTTCATCATCATTTGTACTTTGTTACTTTTTGTGGTATGATACTGGTAATATGGTGAGTTCCATTGCAACTTTTACCTTTTTTCCTTTTCACAGCCCACAATACACCCATATGGGTTATGTTTCCTCTCATGAATGATTTTACTCAAAAAGCTCTTTTAAACACATGTTTCTTACTGTGATAAATTGTGTATTGAAAGCTTATTACAGTCTTATTTCTTTCAGCTCTTTTATTGCTGTTGCATATATGTTCATACATTCCTTGATATATGGATATGTGATGTGTGTTTTATGTCTGTGCATTGGTAAAGGTAAAATTACATGCAAAGAGATCTTGGGCTTTCATGCTAAAATAGATGTTAAAATAAGCAAATTCCTCACTACATTGTTTGTTACCTATGCCTTCTGAAATTATGAACCTAATCACTTAGAACAGAAGCCGATAAAATCATGAATCAGTAGAAGCCAAGTCAATGCGTTATTTATTTATTTTTTTCAATTTAATTTCCAAGGGCTAGAAGTGGCACACTGTCAGTTCTCTATAGACTGTAGAGTTTCCTTTTAATAATCGTCTTGCATATTATTTAATTCTGTATGTGCACAGGACACTCAATGGTTATATAATTTGTATTATCCTCTTCCAATTGTCTGTTTTTTTTTTTTTTTAATTTCTTTGCAGTGGCATGCTTGAGATTAACTGTTCTAAGGACATTAAAGTTCAAGGGATAATTGGACCTTGCACATCTATGGAAAAGGTTGAATTCAGGCTCAATTAATCTTTATTTGTTCGTTAGTGAGTTTTGATGTTGAGTATTACAAGTCTTGCAGAAAGGACCAAATGTTGCTGATACAGTTGTGGGGGAGGGAAATACTTCCGCTTGGAAGATGTGTGGTCTTGACAAGAGTACTTGTTGTACTGTCTTATTTGATCTTTCATCAAGTGAAAGATCAAATGCTCCAGGAACTATAAATCCACAGCTATACATTCAATTCCTTACAAGGTAAACTAAATCCCCACTTTTTTTTTTCTTTGTCCTAACCCTTGATTCTGAACTGATTGATGTAGTTTTATTGCAGTTATCAGAACCCTGAAGGTCATACATTGCTTCGGGTCACAACTGTTACTAGAAGATGGATAGATAGTGCTGTTAGCTCAGAGGTTGGTTACTTTCCATTATTATTTTCTGTTACAATGGGGTTCACCTTACTGTTATTATATGTAGTTAGGTGGGTCAAACTATGTTTTATAATAATGAATTATGAAGCTCAGATCTTTCACACAGGCATTTCTCCCCTTTTCCTTTCAAGTCAGATTTAAGTCGTAATATTGTGGAACATAATTTGTTGAAGGATTAATAATTTATGAATATCTCATGCTCAAGTTCCATTTAGGTGCATTATGGGAAGGGGTTGAAACACAACTAATCATGTGTCATATTTCATGGAACAAAATAAAATTTGTTGGTTGTGGATGAATTATTCTGGAAGTGATTTTGTCGTCTCAAACCATGTCTTGCTACTTGCTAGCATCCTGCAGAGAACTATAACTATTATTAACATCGTGATATGTTATTTCTTAATCTCAGATGTAAAGACACTTGTTGTTTATTTATTTTATTGAATATGCATATATATTCTGCTCATGTGTTTCAAGAGACTCTTGAGCCAATGAGACTTTCTGTAGATATGAAAAGGCTGGAAACTTTGTTTCCAAAATGTGTTTCTGGTTTTTTAGGTTAGGGCTTTTACTAATTGCCAAATAAATGATTGTCTAGTGTAAGTTTCATTAGTATCAGAGAGTTTTTAACCATAATGCTATGTTAGGGCTTGGTGACTTAGTATTAAAAGGGTTCTTACATTGTATCTGAAAATGGTTTGTTGGTTGGCTCTTTGTGATGATAGAATTGAGTTTAAAAGATGAAAGATTAAGTTGATGTTAGTAATGTTGGAAGTTTAGACTTCTGTGTGTTCTAGTGGTTGTCTATGGAGCAGTGTTAATATTACATAATATAGGAGAAAGTAGTAGTTAATTGACTTAACAAGTGAGAGAATAGGGGATGAAAGGATCTGGATGGTAGTTAGCTTGTAATGGCTGTACTGCTAAGAGATTTATAAATGCAAGATCAGAAATTTCAGAATCAGTATCAGAAATATCTCCACTGTGCAAGATTCAGAATCAGTATCAGAAATATCTCAACTGTTTCTCTCTCCCTTCTCAAGTTTCTCTTCTCTTCCCCATACATTTTTCTTTCTTCTAGGTATGCTTCACTGCTCTTAACAAATATGATCTGATAGACTAATACATAACAAATTTGTATCAATGCTGAGTTGTTGGTGGGAACTGCTTCCAATCTAGTCTACTGAGGTTGCAAGAATGCCTAGATCTCTGTTAGTTAGTCAGGTGGCAGTTAGGCTAGCAAATTGAAGGATCAAATTAGGGGTTTGCAAGAGGAACCCAGAAGAAACTTGGAGAAGTAAGGGAGGAAATGAAGCAGAATGAAATTGACCATAAGAACTCCATCCTTGAGGAATATTACCCACGCCTAGCAGCAAAAGGGAATTCTTGATCTGGACCTGGATTTCTTACTGAAATTGAAGGTTTCTTACTGAAATTGAAGGTATGCAGAAAATTTTACCTAAAATAAACCACTGACATTTAATGGAAGAGATCCTAGGTCTTTGGTCAGAAAATGTGCGAAGTACTTTGAGGTTTACAAAGTACCAAGGGAGCAAATGGCAAGTATTCCAAGCTTGTTTTAGTTGAAAGAGCATATGTGTTGTATAACGACTGGATTACAGCAAGAGCTTTCTGTGATTGGGAAAATTTTGTGAAGGGATTTTGTAGCCAGATTTGGGGAACAAGGACAGCAGGGTGTTGTAGAAGAGTTTATGAAAATTGGATAAAAGGGAAGGGGGAGTTGATATCAAGATAGGCTTGAGGATGAGAACTAGAATGGAGGATAATGCCTAAATTGGAGGAAGAATATTCTTTCCAGGCTTATTGGTGGCATGATGTGTTGGAAGGGGAAGAACACAATGACAAAATTGAGGAATCTACTTTATCTGGCAATGCAATAGAAGGAAGTGCGGGAGCTAAGACTTTGACTGTTCGGAAAATATATATGTAGGCAGCTGCTGATATTGGTGGATAGTGGTAGGGTTCATAGTTTGAGTTCCGAGGTAGCTGTAGACTTGAAACTTTCTTTAGTGGAAGCTCCTCTTTGGTGATGGTAGTGGATGGCAGAAAGTTATCTAGTGTCAACATTTGTCAGGATTTTAGCTTGGTAATCCAAGGATGTCAGTTAACTTTCATCTTAAGGTTCTGGAAAGGGGCAGTTTTTTCGTACTTCTTGGGGGGATGAAAACCTTCAATCCTATCCTATTTGACTTCAAAGAGCCCTCAAAGCTTTTCTTTTACAGATGTTGGATGGACTTAGCACACTTTTAGTTTTTAAAAATTGTAGTACGAGCAGAAAACTTAGGATTAGGAATATATTCAGTTCTGCTTGTAATATCCTTTTTAGTTACGACTTTTATGAGCATGAAGATTATTATTAGGTTTAGGATTTGTTTAATTCATCAATCTGAAATTCTAGTTAGTAGGAATTTGAATTCTAACTAGTAGGAATTAGTTTATGGTTATGACTTTTTTGTAATCCCTATAGATGATAATTTATTAATAAAACAAGCATACTTTCTGAATCAATTTTCGAGGTCTAAGACTCTCCCTCAACAAGTCTGAGGTTTTAAGAGCTCCCTCCAATGAACTCCTTTCTTATCTGTTGTTCCATGATACGTCTGCAATTTTGGACTAGAACAACTTAATGTTATGGGTATTGGATAGGACATGAATTTGATTTGAATTAGGTTTTTGTTTTGGATTAGGATTTTGATTTAGTTAGGATGTTAATGTAGTTTAGGATTTAGTTAGTTCATTCAAACTGGAATTCTAAATTAGGAGCAATTAGAATTCTAATTAATCGTAATTAGTTTTATGATAGGACTCTATTATAATTTTTATATATATAGAGACAAATTATTAATAAGAGAAGCATATTCTTAGAGCAAATATTTTACAAGATCCAAGGCTTTCTCTTGACGAGTCTGGGGTGTTAAGAGCTCTCTCCAATAAGCTCCTTATATATATATCGTTCCATGATACAATCCATGATCTGGGAATGTAACTATTTCCCTTCATTTCTGCGTTACTACCATAAGATGATTACTCTAAGTTGATGCTATAAGTGGCATGGATCTTCAGGACCTGTATGCAGTGATTTTGCCAATGAAAACAGTCACTTCATTTGATTCAGATATGCAGCTTCTGTTGGAATGATTATTGTTCCTCTCTTGTAATTTCCATACGTCAATGAAAGTTCTTTGGTGGCACCTGAGGAAGTTTAGCATACCAGGATCATCCATTGAGATAACCAGCATATCCTTCAGAGTTTGTTCTTCAGTTGCCAATCTTCTTGGGACAAAAAACTTCTTATGGTGACGGGTCATGTTGTATACTGTAGGAGGAGGAAGTAGTTGATTGATTTAAGAATTGAGACAACAAGGGGAAGGAAGGATCCTGAGTTGGAGGAATTAGCATAGATGTTTTATAATGACATTATAAATAGAGGGCGTGCAAAGTTATCAATGCGAGAGGCGACACTAAGGCGATAGGAGCTCCTATAGCCTTAGGCGCGAGGCGCAAGGCGAGGCGAGGGCCTTTTTCAAAAAGGCGCCAAAGACAATTTTTTTTATAATTTTTTATATATATACACAATTACACACAAACTTACTCCCACATAAAAATATCACATTTTAACTAGTTTGATAAATATAAAAAAATACTTCAACAAAAAAACAAATATGTTATTTTCACCAAGTTTCAGCATCTATACACTAAAAATCTGAGCACAACATAAATTTTGAACCCGTTTAATACAAAGAACACAGCTGCTATCACCTAATTTTCAACACATCTATACACTAAAAATCTAAAATATTATCAAATGAATCATTACCAATATGAACAAAGAAAAACAAGTAAAATTCTAAGCACATTAACAT